>CACRXK020007694.1:0-22227 GCA_902702795.2 Paramuricea clavata
CTCAGAAATTCTTGCACATATCGCCAGTCCTTTTATAATACTAAGGCCACGGTTGCATTTTGATAGAAAAATTTTAATATTTATATATATTTTTTGAGTGCTTCTGTGTCCAATGCAAATTCAGTTGACGGGCCAAAAATCTTCGCAAACACTATGGGAAAATAGCGCGATTTCATTGGTCGAGCTTTTCACGTGACAGCTGTCCAGCCTCCGATTGGCTGCCACCCTCTGCCACCCCTATTAAAGCTTCAGCCAATAGAAATTAAGCTTCTTGGAGCTGCTATATTACTGAAAAAGAGGCAAAAAATTCCCGCTCTTTTTTGCACGCATTTCAGCCAATCAAAAACGTTCTTACCTAATTAACATTAATCAACATGTATATTATAATGTCTTTATTGATACTTAGTGATTTGGGTTTGTGGGATATAGTCGGCAAATTTATTTGATTTATTGGTAGAATTACGAGGTAAAGAAAAAGTTAAAGACTCAAGAAAAACATTAGGTGACTCAAGCATAATCAAAGAACTATTTAAATGTACAATTTAAGATATTTCCCTCAAAATTGACAGAATTTCCCATAAAATTGACAGAATTTGTCCCATATATTTTTATAATAAGCCAATATTGCCCGAATGTGAAGCGAATATTGCCCGACTGGCTTTGTTTGGCCAATAAACTGGAGGGGCTGCCGTCCCTTCCGTTCCCCCCCCCGCCCGGTACGCCCATGTAAATGAGTCAAAATAAAGCAAAACGAAAAGCGCGGAAAAATTATTGACTAATCCAGGACTAATCCCACAATGTAATGCAATAAACACTCAGCGACATGATTGTTGCAAAATCCGAGTAACCAAACAAGATTTTGTTATTGTTTCGCAGAGTGTATATATAAACTTTTAAAGTCAGCTCGCAGGCATGTTATTTTGGGCGATGGAAAATAACGAACTCGTGCGCAGGCTTCGCACGTGTGTCAAATTTCAAAATTTCGAAGTGGACAAATTTTTGAATTGAAAATATATTTTGAAAGTTCAATTTTTGCAACCAAAAAGTCTTTTTATTTTATTTTAAAAGAGGAATGAGTAGTTTCGACTATCCTACGTCTGGAGAAAGGCTTAGTAGCGCTCAAAGAGACCAACTTTTAGAGCAAGTCAAGCAACAAGTTGCTTTGGCAAGCGCACAAGAATTGATACAGGTTGAGTATAGTAGTGTGATATTGTAGACTTGTAGTATCGTTTTAATGTTATAGTGGAGTTTTATTGTTGTTTCGTTTGTATCTTCAAAGAGTGTGCGTTTTGATAGTTGGTGTGCCTTAATATTAAACCAGTACAGGGCAGTGAATGCCAAAATTATAGGGGTCAATTTATACAGGACAGTATGAGTAAATAGTTGTAAACAAAACAGCATTTACAGTCTTTAGTAATTTTATTATTATGTAGAGGTATTCTAAGTCTTTAAACTAAAGGGACGTTGCTAAGGCATCAACATTGGGGGGGGGGAGGGGGGGTTTGTCGTGTTTTGACCAACATTTAATAGAATTTTGACCAAGTCGTAAAAAAAATTTCTGGACTAATTTCTGGATTAATTTCTGGACTAATTGTCGACCAAAATAAACAAGGTTTGCCAATTTTTCACCACAATATACCGACTTTGACCTTAAATTTTAAGCAAATATCGGTTCCATTTTGACCAACTTTGAGCAAATGCCAGTTCTATTTTGACCAACTTTGACCAACGTTTGAATTATATAATAGGAGATACAATATTTTCAACTTTTATTACTTGTAGAAAATGTCAGATAAGTGTTTCAAGAAATGTGTGTATAAACCTGGGACGTCACTAGATGGCACTGAACAGGTACAAACATACTTATAGTAATAGGCTGTTGCAGTATTGAAAAAAAACCCAAAATAACTCCTTCCTGTCCTTCTTGAAATAACTCAAATCAGCGACCATTTTGCAATCAGCCACTGATGTTTACGTTCTAAAGTTCACTTTTTGACAAGTGAAATGACAACTTATATTGCAATGCCAACGTAAACAAACATGTTTTACTTAAGACTTTTCCTACAAGCTTGACACATTGATTGTCTTTGTCCTTCTTGAAATAACTCCAATCAGCGCATGGAAAAGCTTGATATGACGTTTAATTTTTAAGAGGCAATTTTTGTCAGTGTCTTGTATTTGCAATGAAAAGTGTTCAAAACTGAAATTTTGTTTGGCGTTCCTCTCAAAATTACATTGTTTTACTTAGCTTTATTTTGTAGTTTCCATAGTTACTGTACTGTAGCTACCTTCAGTTTTAAATGTATCTGGCGGTTGAGAAACACAAAATAACAGTTAAATATTGTCAATTTAAACACAATTATCATTGATGCTGTAAAATTGATGCCATATTTATACAGCAATATAAGCAAAACTTACTGAACTTCAGATATAATTTTCTCTTTGGCATACCATCCAAAATCTCTTCATTGCACACACCAAACATACTTCTTAAGTAAGTTAATTTTGTTTGCCGCTTGAGAAACATCAAAAATTTTAAAAAATTGAATGCACATTTAGTCATAAGTGGAAAAGTATATATTCATGCAGTTTTGAGAGCGTATTATGTATTAAATACAAAAGATTCCTCTTTCAATATACAAACAGAAACTGATACTTTTCAATAATTTTTGGTATATCGATATACCGCAACAGCCTAACTAATAATTTTAATATTTATATATAGCAAAACGTAGAAATATATTGTGTGAATGATATCATTTTGTCATTGTATAACACTAGGTGACTAGCTTTGAGTGAGAGCGGCTTTCCAGTTGACTCAGAAAATTATGTAATGTGCTCTGTTTAAATAACATTATGTAAAATTATGTAATGTGCTCTGTTTAAATATAATTTTAGAAATGTCTTGCAATGTGTATGGATCGATACATGGATACTTGGAATTTAATCTCTAAGACATATAGTAGTCGCCTTCAGAGGGAGCATGGCTCGGGCTCTACTTTTCAGTAATGTATAATATTTATACATTGCATGATATGGTAGAAAACTGTTTAAATAAATTTGTCATCCGTAGGACTACAATGCGGCAATTCTGTCAAGTGTCAATGTCGATTTTTATTGAAGAGTAATTTGCAGTACTTATTTAAATATATGTAGAATTTGATTGTAGTTTTTTGATTATGTTTATATTTTTTGATTATAATTTTGTAAAAATCCCAAGCAAGCTCCCAAAATATCCCGAGATTCCCTAAAAGTTCTCGATATTCTCACTTTTTACGTCATTTAATTTAGGTGGTTTCCGTGCCAATTTCGGGTAGGATAGCTTCATACGTCATGTTGTAGAAACGAAATCTGACATCAAATATGCAACTCAATAGGGTATATAAAATACTAGTGGACAAACCCTGGATTTTTAGCAAAATTGTTCATTGGTCAATAAAATCCCCCAAAACTCCCGAGATTGACTTTTAAAAATAAAATCCCAACTGCTTAAAAAAATCCAGAGATCTCGGGATAAAATCCCGGACTTGGCAACCCTGAACCCCTTACCAGTGGCGGCGCCACCGCGCCAGGCTTCAGAATTTGGGGGCGCAATTGAGGGGCAAACTCATATTTTGGGGGGCACGACATAATTTTTAAAGAGGTACTGCTATTTGCCTTTGTCTTTGCTATTTGCCCATGTTTTTTTGTTTTTCAACGCTTAATTCTCAATTAACCTAATACATTCGTTATTTTTTGGTTAGTGTATGCCATCACTCGATATATCGTTATCAATTACGAAAATAACAATAGTTTATATTATAAATACGGCAACAGTAACTTCTAAAATTAGCACTAATTATTCTAATTCTTTACTCCTGTCAATCAAAAATTGAAAATCAACATTCTGACCAATCAGAATGCTCCGGCACCCAGCTGCCGGGGAGAACTCAGAATGTGTAGTTTTTGGGCAGGCGGTATTTCTAGCTTCCCATTCTCTCGTGCCCGCGAATACCGCCTGCTACGCAGGCTATCGAAACCACTTTAATTAATTCCACCCGAGACAAGAAAGAGTTAAGTAGAATAAAAAAGAAGTTAAAGCAAGTGTAGGCGAGATGGTCTAGTGGTAAAGACGAAGTGTTGCAATTGTACGAAGCCATGATCGATTCCTGCTGTAGTCAAAAAGCCTTTTAATATCAGGCATCGTTGTTAATTAATTCCACCCGAGACGAGAAAGAGTTAAGTAGAATAAAAAAGGAGTTACAACAAGTGTAGGCGAGATGGTCTAGTGGTAAGGACGAAGTGTTGCAAGTGCGTAAAGCCAGGATCGGTTCCTGGTTTTGTCGAAAGCATTTTAATATCAGGCATCGTTGTTAATTAATTCCACTCGAGACGAGAAAGAGTTAAGTAGAATAAAAAAGGAGTTAAAGCAAGTGTAGGCGCGATGGTGTAGTGGTAAAGACGAAGTGTTGCAATTGTGCTAAGGCAGGATCGATTCCTGGTTCTGTCGAAAGCATTTTAATATCAGGCACCGTTTTTTAATTCCACCCGAGACGAGAAAGAGTTAAGTAGAATAAAAAAGGAATTAAAGCAAGTGTAGGCGCGATGGTCTAGTGGTAAGGACGAAGTGTTGCAAGTGTGTGAAGCCAGGATCGATTCCTGGTTCTGTCGAAAGCATTTTAATATCAGGCATCGTTTATTAATTCCATCCGAGACAAGAAAGAGTTAAGTAGAATAAAAAAGAAGTTAAAGCAAGTGTAGGCGAGATGGTGTAGTGGTAAAAACGAAGTGTTGCAATTGTGCTAAGGCAGGATCGATTCCTGGTTCTGTCGAAAGCATTTTAATATCAGGCATCGTTGTTAATTAATTCCACCCGAGACGAGAAAGAGTTAAGTAGAATAAAAAGGTGTTAAAGCAAGTGTTGGCGAGATGGTCTTGTGGTAAGGACGAAGTGTTGCAAGTGTGTGAAGTCAGGATCGATTCCTGGTTCTGTCGAAAGCATTTTAATGTCAGGCATCGTTGTTAATTAATTCCAGCCGAGACGAAAAAGAGTTAAGTAGAATAAAAGAGGGAGTTAGAGCAAGTGTAGGCGAGATGGTCTAGTGGTAAGGACGAAGTGTTGCACGTGTGAGAAGCTAGGTTCGATTCCTGGTTGTGTCGGATTCATTTTGGGAAGAGAAAGGTTTTGTTCGATTAGACATGCAGCTGTAAAAACCTGTTTAATTTTTATCGTCTAGTGATGACGTCTAATCATAGTGATGCACGAATCAGGCATCGACAGAAAGCCTATGGACCGTAGATTCTAAAAATACAATTTTCAGACCGGCGTAAATTCACGTTTCCGCTACAGGGACCTTGAAATTCAATAGAACATCAGATTCGAAACATCCAAACCATAACCCTCACATATATATTATTAACTTTCACGTCTTTTTCGATTACACAGCTGGAAAAAACTGCTTTTTATCTCCACGTCCGGCCTCGTGATACACGAATGAGGCATCGACAGAAAGCTTATTGATCGTAGATTCCAGAAATACAATTTTCAGGCTAGCCCAAATTCAAGTCTCTGCTACAAGGGCCTTGAAAGTCGATAGAACATCAGGTTCGAAACAGCATAATATTAACTTTCATGTCTTTTTCGATTATGCACCTGGAATAACCTGCTTTGTATCTTCATGGACTGTCTCTTGATGCACGAGTAAGGCATCGATAGAAAGCTGATGGACCGTAGATTCCAAAAATACAATTTTCAGACCGTGACAAATTCCTGTTTCTGCTGCAGAGGCCTTGAAATTCTATAGAACGCAAGGTTCGAAACCGCATAATATTAACTTTCACGTCTTTTTCGAGTATGCACTTGGAATAACCTGCTTTGTATCTTCATGGAGTGTCTTTTGATGCACGAGTATGGCATCGACAGAAAGCCTATGGACCGTAGATTCTAAAAATACAATTTTCAGACCGGCGTAAATTCACGTTTCCGCTACAGGGACCTTGAAATTCAATAGAACATCAGATTCGAAACATCCAAACCATAACCCTCACATATATATTATTAACTTTCACGTCTTTTTCGATTACACAGCTGGAAAAAACTGCTTTTTATCTCCACGTCCGGCCTCGTGATACACGAATGAGGCATCGACAGAAAGCTTATTGATCGTAGATTCCAGAAATACAATTTTCAGGCTGGCCCAAATTCAAGTCTCTGCTACAAGGGCCTTGAAAGCCGATAGAATATCAGGTTCGCAACCGCATAATTTTAACTTTCACGTCTTTTTCGATTATGCACCTGGAATAACCTGCTTCGTATCTTCATCGACTGTCTTTTGATGCACGAGTAAGGCATCAATAGAAAGCTTATGGACCGTAGATTCCCAAAATACAATTTTCAGACCGTGCCAAATTCCATTTTCTGGTGCAGAGGCCTTGAAATTCAATAGAACGCAAAGTTCGAAACCGCATAATATTAACGTTCACGTCTTTTTCGATTATACACCTGGAATAACCTGCTTTGTATCTTCATGGACTGTCTTTTGATGCACGAGTAAGGCATCGACAGAAAGCCTATGGACGGAAGATTCCAAAAATACAATTTTCAGACTGGCGCAAATTCATATATTTGCTGCAGGGGACTTGAAATTCAATAGAAGATAAACTGAGTTGGAAAAAGCATAATATTAACTTTCACGTCTTTTTCGATTACACTGCTGGAGAAAGCAGCATTGTTTCTCCAGGTACGGCCTAGTGATGCACGAGAAAGGCATCGACAGAAAGCCTATGGACCCTAGATTCCAAAAATGGTATTTTCAGTCTGGCCCAAATTCAAGTCTCTGCTGCAGGACCCTTCAAATTCAATAGAACATAAGGTTCTGCGTCCTATTGCGTTTCAAGCCCAGTAGAGCAGAACCAAGAATTTGCTCCACCCTACATATTTCATATTTGAAATCTACGGTCTATAAGCCTGTCTGTCGCTGCCTTACTCAAGTATAAACTCGCTGATTCTGGATATAAAAATCGCAGGTCCTTCCAAATGTGTGATCGAAAAGAATTTGAGACTCTGTATAGCAGTTAACAAGATGCAGGTTCGACTCGTGACGGTATCGGAGTAATGACATGTAAGAAGTCTGTTAATGCCATCAAGCTTGTTATAAAAATTGATAACAATTGTTCCGAACTTGTTACAAAAACTGGGAAAAAGCAGTGCGCAATGCGAACACAACTTGTTCACAGCTTGTGAATAGATTTGTAACAACTTGTTTGCAGACTTGTAGCAACTTGTGCGTTTTTTTGAATACGTGTGTATATACGACATAGCGCAACGTTTTGTAAGTCTGTTATAATAGTGTGGCGGATATGTGCATGGATGTTTCCGAAGAGGGTTAAAAGCACCAAATTGTGCACAGTAGCATCTTTTTATGAGTAGAACAACATGCAAAAGTGGGGCCATCGTGAAACTGTTTTTTTTTTAGAGAGCTACGATGCTGTTAGCATTATTTGCTATTAAATTCTACTACAACAAAAAATGTGAAATTTTGAATTCAATCGCGACAAATATAACTTGCATCATCAGAAAGCTTGTAAAAAACTACATAAAAGACTTTTAAACAGTTTTTTTATTCTTCCAATGGTTATTGCTGTAAATTAGGCACATTATCTCGCTAAAAGTCCCTAATTAATTATTCGATGTTTGAAAATGCGTTTTTAACAGTTTATAATTCGAAAACTATTTCAGAAATCAAAAAACTGTCTAAACGTCTTATATGCAGTTTTTTATAAACTTTCTGATGATGCAAGTCATATTTGTTGTAATTGAATACAAAATTTTACATTTTTTGGCTATAATAGAATTCAATAGAAGAAAATCACTAATCACCCGTTTTCAGGAGTTAGCAGCAAAATAGCGATGGCCCCACTTCAAATATCTATTAAGCAAATAAAACTACATCAATTGTAAAAGTTTGATGCTTTTAACCTCAACGAGAACTACTGATCAATAATTTTACACATATCCGCCTCACTATAAGCATGAATGGATAGTTCCTTATGGAGATACTGCTCATAATATATACAGGTGGCCTTAATGTATGTAACGGATGTAATATATGGTTACAGTTACGTTATAAGTACTATATTACCTTCGAAATTGAATCCGTTTTTCTTCCCTTCCTTCCTCGACGGCAACTTTATCCTCGATATCTTTAAAATATCTTCTCTTATTTGATCTCATGTGCTCTAGCTTATTAGCATATCGCGCATTTTTCTTGTCATCACCATGTCCCAGGCCATCTTCCCAATTGCGCGAACGTTCTGCATTTCTCAGTGCTGTATCGGGACTCCAGTTTGGGTCAAGACTTCGCCTAAATTTTTTGTCTGGAAAAAATGAGATAATTCAATGACATCAAAGTATATTCAGACGGATGGTTTAGCAGATTTTCTCATAATGTCAGCGGACATCTCGCACACAATTGGCACTGGTAAAATGCAAAGTTTTCGGCAATGTTTCATCGCACGTGCGCTGGAAAAGTGAGCCTACTGTATTACTACGGTAACATTACCGCATCGTAACATTTTTTATTCTTGCATTTTGGGTACATGCGCCAGCATGACAGAATCACGAGCCTGAAATTAAGGACTTAATTAGTTCTACCGAAGGACTTAATTAGGACGAAATTAAGGACTTAATTAGTTCTAGGACCTATTAGCTCCAGATCAATTTCTACATGAGTGTAGAAATTGATCTAGAGCTAATAGGATTACCTGTAGCTGAAGGAAATTTCACCCCAGATGCATCTTGATATTCTGAGTGTTTTAGATATTTCCTTTCCCAAATTGCAGAGATATTTTCTTTGGACTTTTTTTTCCCGTCACCGAACTGTCGATACGGATGCCATTTTTGTCGCTTCTCTCCGAATTTACGATCTATTGAAGGCCCACGTTGGGAAAAATCAAAATAATTAATAAAAAACAATTGGGCTATGACAAGTGCACTTGTTCAAAACCTAGCATGCTAGCTTTTGAACAAGTGCACTTGTCACAGAAAAAAATCATTTAACCAAAATTTAATCAATCTGTCCTTGGGCAATGTTTATCATTCCCACAAATTTTCATTTTAATACCGGCGTTTGATATTTCTTAAGTTATCGTGATAACAGACACACACAAATACAAAGGCGGATGAAAACATAACCTCCCAGTTCTCGCCAGAGGTAACAATCAATATATACTTTCACATAATTTACATGACGTATTTCTCACCTGTTCCAGCAGGGAATGAGACGCCCGCGACTGTTTGATATTCCTCATGTGTTGGACGCTCAGTTGACTTCTCGCCAGGTTCGCGCGGTTTCTTCAAAACTGTCTCACGAAAACGAGGCTGTTTAGCGGGAGCGCCAGCACTTGAATATCGCCAAGGTTTGGGTTTTTCGATATTGTTATCGGATTTTAATAAGACTCTTTCCTTTCCCAGCGAGAAGCGAGGAGTGAATGATAGGTCATCTAAAGCAGAGAAACAATAAACCTATGGACAGGTTTCACGTGCGACGGGTCAAATTTTATTGCATCACCAGCGTGCAGTAAAGACGAAATCGCACGTGTACCTGTTCTGCGCGTCAATACAATTGTAACTTGATACCTTCGGCAATTGTTGCAAATGATTTGACTTTCGGCAACTATTGCAGAAAATTTCAAATTACAACCAATGAAAATCGCTTTATTTGACTGGTGGACCTGGGCAGTGAAAAATATATTTTGGGTAGCTAATCCAGCATTCCATTGTCATCAGTTCCAAAGTTATACACTTTTAGGGATTTTTATTTCTATTGGTCAGATCACACTTCTCAGTGATGAAACTTTTAAACTTGTGTATAAAATTGAGAGCGCTAAATTTGTGAAGCAATCATGAATTTATCCTCCATTGTAAGAATCCGGCTTTTCAATTGTCTTACCAGACGAGAAAATCATTGCAAGTGTTGCATGTCGCTTCTCTTGCGCTGGCAACGCGATTAAATTTTGTCCGACTACAACTTTGGCCTCAATACTTACACTGTTTATCATAGCGGCCAACATCAACTTGAGATGCTTCGCTGTAAGTCGCTGTCATATCTTCTTCACTGTATCCTTCATATTCTTCATCCGAGAACACCCCGCTATCGTAGTCTCTTAATAAGTCACGCGATGACGCTCTACCAATCACAGGCGAGTATTTCAGTCGCATGACGTTGCCGTACCAATCAGGGACGAGTCTATCAGGTCACGTGAAGTCGCTCTACCAATCACAGGCGAGTCCCTGGCCTTCGTCGTATTGGTAATGTTCAGGTCCAAAGCACGTATTAGATTGGTGTTTTCTTTAATCTGTTCGTCTATCTTTTGCTTTAGTTTTTCGTTTTCCTATAAGACAACGCGGAACCACAGGCTATAGGACAAGAGCGATTTGTCTCGAGTTAAGTTTGCCATAATTAAGTTTTTACAGTCGAACTTCTATTAAGTTAAAGGCCTAGTTTACATATGGTCGTAACGGTCGTAAAGATTGAGCAACGATCTTTCTCATCAGCCGAAACACAACATTTTAGAACTGAAAATACGTGATTATAACTAGAGTTTACTTATGATTTATATGTGGCACAATTTACGTTTATTACAAACTGGTCGTACGTTGAGAAAGATCGTGACTCTATTTTTACGACCGTTACGACCATGCTTGAAAAGCAAATTGAGGAAAGAAATGTTTGTTTTAGAAATACTGCAAATTAAACATTAATAATAAATACGTGCCTAGTGAATTTTCTTCAAATTGATTTTTACCATTGACTGTTGCGAACATTTAAATTTAGCATGTGGGGCTAGAGTCTTATAAAAAATAAATTAAAAAATGAAGAACAGTACCAATTGCAATTCGTGTCGTTCTTCCAATTCCCACACCGTTTTAGGTGTCGGACGTGAACAATCTTCATGAGTAGCACTTCGTGTTTCTTGTCGAAGCCTCTGCTTCCTTCTCTGCGACTCTGGGAGCTGAATATCAAGCGATATTCGGTTAAATTTCTTCTCGGGAACACGTATTGCAATACCACGTTTCAACGATACTGTTTTTCCATTGAAGAAAGTCACTAACAATTCACCGTCGTCCTCTCCTGAAGTAAAAGGGATTTTTGTAAGGGGAAGGTGTCACAATCGTTGCTGCAAGTTTCTTGCAATTTTGCAACGTGAACCGACTTATGGTGCCGTGGTCCCCACACTTGCCTTTCAAGACCGTCTCCTAACCCAGACTAGACTAGACTAGACTAAACGTACCTTCGACCTGAGTGTCTCTTCTCTCACATCCATCCAGGACGGTACCGGGTCCATATCGTCCATCATTTTGCCATGGAGCCAGGACTTTGTCGCCCAATGAGATGTTGAGACGAAACGCGTCTTTGTATGCAATCATATTTTGAACTGACATCTCTTGAGGGGCAGTTTTCCTTAGCCCTGGACATGATTCAAACTTTATGACAAAACTGTCGTTGGAACCCTAGAATATATTAATTGTTCAGGTTTGTTACGTGGTTTAACTTTTGTTTGGTGGTTTGATTTCCTTTTATTAATTTTCTAGTACAGTCACCAAGTCAACAGCGAGGATTATTAGCCGTTGCGATCAGGAGCTGGAATGTTACAAGCTCGGATATCATGCTCTTAAATGATTCGGTATTCTTTGGCCTCTAGAATAGGGGTCCTAATTAAAAGAGAGTTCTATTGGGCAATAATAGTGCGAGAATAGTTGTTCCGTTTTACAAGAAATTTGTTTAAACGTATGGATCTAGTGTGTCGACCATACTTTCCCAGGTAAGTTTCTTCAAATTAGTTCTCTTTTAATTACTTCACTCATTAGAGAGGTGTCTGTATTAATTAGAGAGGTGTCTGTATTAGAGAGGGGTCGGTATTAGAGAGGTGTCTGTATACTTGAGAGGCGTCTATATTAATTGTATTAGAGAAGAGTACGCATTAGAGAGGTGTCTGTATTAGAGAGGCAGAGTTTGAGAGGTGTCAGTATTAGAGAGGTATCCCGATCAGGCAATACCTGTATTAGAGAGGTGTCCTAGTAGAAAGGTGTCCGTATTAGAGACGTGTCTGTATTAGAGAGGTGTCTATAATAATTAATGGAGGTTTCTGTATTGGAGAGGTGTCTGTATTAGAGAGGTGTCTGTATTAGAGAGGGGTCGGTATTAGAGAGGTGTCTGTATACTTGAGAGGCGTCTATACTAATTGTATTAGAGAAGAGTACGCATTAGAGAGGTGTTTGTATTGGAGAGGCAGAGTTAGAGAGGTATCCCGATCAGTATTAGAGAGGTATCCCGATCAGGCAATACCTGTATTAGAGAGGTGTCCTATTAGAAAGGTGTCCGTATTAGAGACGTGTCTGTATTAGAGAGAGGTGTCTGTAATAGAGAAGAGTTCCTATTAGAGAAGAATTCGTATTAGAGAGGTGTCAGTATTAGAGATGTCCATATTAGAGAGGTGTCCATATAGAGAGGTGTAGAGATCAATTACAAGCTAGAGCTTAGACTCTATCTCTCTACCGATCTCTATACTTACTTGTTCTTTAACTTGTCCTAGGTAATACAATCCGTCTCGATCAAGCCTAGCAAGTACTTTAACACCTTTCATGACCGAGGATGCAAGTGGTGTGGAGGAGCACCGTATCCCAGCAGACTGTGCCAGACCTCGAGCCTTGATCAGAGCGTCTGCATAATCCAGTACTGTCGAGTCAAATTTGGTTGTATGACTGTTGTCTAAGACAGCGTTCCGAATGCCGGGAGTGTCATAATTTCTACTCAAATAACTAGAACTTGGTGGGGTATTTAGGTCAATGTAAGGTTTACTTTCAATTTGCGCAGGCACTGAAAAGAAAGCATTTCAACCTTTAGTGAATGTTTTTTAAGATTTAATCATTGATCTAATTATCATAACTGAATTGCTTTGGAATTACGTAGTATGTGAATAAAATATTAATTAGTATATGCTATATATATTTACAAGTAAAAATATTATGTCATTAGATAAAAGTACTATAACAACTGAGAGTTTAAATAATTATTATTATAAAAAACGTTCCGTTCTATACCTGGGCATTTACAAGTTGGGACTTTGGATATTAGTCCTCAAATCGGATGTTTGGAGTTTCTTTTTTGGGGGGAGCATAATCGGTTTGTGAGTGATCGAATAACAATGTATTCTTAGCTAAGCTGGCTGTTTTACTGGAGTGATGCATGCATGCCTTAATATACACCCAACTTTGTTACCTAGCTTAGTCTTTTGACGCAAAAATCATTATATTAATTAATATAATGATTTTTGCATCAAAAGACTAAGCTAGGTAACAAAGTTGGGTGTATATTAACTAGCTATCAGACATGCACAATGCCACTTAGATGGTCAATATTAACTCACCATCATTCTCATAACGTTTGCTAGTAGAAGTATAAATTGGCAGAACTTGTTCGACTTTACCAAGGTACTCTGACAACTTCACAATATGAAACGACCCTCTCGTCTGCTCAGCCAGATTTCTAAGAAATTCACATGCGGCTGGATCTGAATAAGTTCCCTTGAGATACACAGAATGCACTGGAACTGTACACAACATTGAACTCAGTTCTCCAGGATAACCGACGGACGCTGGTCTGGTAGCCCGTCGGTCACCATGTAGACTGCTTCAGTGGCAGGGTCGTTAAATGCTAGGAGCAGGGCGGTCATAGTGTCGGTTGATGTACCGCAAGTAAGATTGCTAATCCATTGAGAGGCAATGTTGACTGTCTCTGTATCACATTGAATGAGGCTATCGGCCCATTTATTTGTGCGTTCATTGAATTCAATTATATTGAACATGGTATCTTGTGAGAGGACAGCTCGCTTTGTGAGAACCTAACAAAATGTAGAAACACACAGTATGTATTATGCATTAGAGATTGCAAATATCTAATGCACCCTATCTTATCATTTTACTCTGTCTAATGCCAGATGATTTTAATCGTCAAAGGAATTAAAGAGTGCAGCTATTCAACAGGTTAACCCATTGAGTCACATTGCGCCCTGATGCGGCCTACTTTATTATTTTACTCTGTCTAATGCCAGACAATTTTACTCATCAAGGGGAGAGCGCTGGCACTTAATGGGTTAACTGGCCTATCTGCCCATGTGTCTAGTTAACCCACTGAGTTGCATTGTGCCCTGATGCTGCCTACTTTATTATTTTACTCTCTCTAACACCAGACAATTTTACTCGTCAAGTGATGAATTCTGCCATGCACTCATTGGGTTATTAATCCATTTCACAATTAATTGTACAACTTATAGCATGTTTCACAATTAATTGTACGGCTAAACCACAATAGAGCTTAAAGGGTTTTGCAAGAGAAAAACTTTGGATACAACTATAGACTATTATAATTTAAAGTGTTATGTAGTGTACCCCTAACAGCTGGGTCATATTGTGTGGCTTACTCAGTTAACCTAAACTTTGGCTGATAGGCTAGATAACTTCTTTAATAAGACTTACAGTAACTTTGTAACACTCTCCCATGAAGTAAATAGAGGGAAACATTGAGGTGGATTGCGACTTAATGGATTAATATTAAACTTAGAAAAATATATTAAACCCTTTATACCTAACCGTTAAATTCTTGAAAATATAGTTCTATAAAAATCACATCTACATGTCAGTAAAAACTTCGAAACTCTACCTCGATAAGATGGCTTTTAACAAATCCCAGCTGATGATACATTGAGCCAGAAGTGTCGATGAGAAAATATACATTCTTCTCGGGAATACGGCCAAATAATGTACGATCGCCTTGCGAATTCATTGTCAATTCAAGGAGTTTGGATAGTTTTAAACCCTGGTAAAACTACACTGGCTTTCAGCAATTCATCGATTGAATGAAGGTCATGTATTAAATGTTGTCAAACACACCAGATTATATGTACAAAGCGTCGTTCACCTAGCAACAATATGTATATTACACTACATAAACTTATGTAAATATTTTACACGAATTAATAATTTAGTACATACAAAGAAATTACTGCAACGAAGCTCATGAGATACAAAATAGGATGCAAAATTTGAGAAAACATTTCTAAAATTGTACTGAAAACAGCATGTTTGCGATAAATTGTATCAATTAGAACCGAAATTGCGACAATTCAAAGAATTTAAATTCCCCTTATCCTTCGTACATTATCGTAATCCAATCGGTATTCTATCGTATACCTATTTCCGGGTGAAAGTTTTGTCTTGTAAAACCGAAAACAAATCACTAAACTTTTATTTTTTATATATAAAATGTGATAATTAACCTCTTAGGGTAACGACTGTTCACTTAAACTGTATTTTACTGAGGGAAATTTACTGAAATAAATGTTTTTGTGTATCTTTAATTTGCCACTTGGCACTTATGTTTTCGGTTTACAGTCGGTACACCTTCGGCAGCTTGTCGGAAGTGCAGCAAATTGCCGCGAAATTTTTTGTTTATTTGTTGATCGCGTTGTTTGTTTGTTCGCGTCAATTCTCAGCAATCAAGGATAGAAGAATCGAAGAAAAAAGGTGGATTGAATGCCTGACAAGGTAGATCGTGTTGCTTTTGAATTTAAACGTTGATATATTTTAAATAATTATATTTGATTACAACGTATTTTGGCGGTATAGTATTTCATCTCTCAAACACATGTAAACAAAGCTCTGAAATCAACAACGATTGCCAACGAATGATCGATGAAACGATCGATCTTGCACAAACTCTTGGTCCGATGCATGACAGTTCTTTATGAGATTTTAAGTAAATATACAGCATAAAATAATTCGATTTCATGGAAAAATTATGCTTTCACCCCCCTGGAGCAGTCATTTGGGACCTGTTTACTGTATGCCATATACATATCTGTATGAGCACAGAGTATGATACAGAGGTTTGACTCATAACTACTAGCTGCTACGCCAGGATTTGCCATTAAAGTGTACTCTGGTCATGTTCCTAGCAACAGCTCCGCGCTTAATATAAGTGACATTCACCCCCTGAACGTCCGTCACTCGAATGATTTCAGTGGGGTGAATGCCTCTCGTAAGGGCACTAGGAACATGATGATAGCATTGTTAAGGTCAGGCCACAATCACAGGCACTGAAAAGAAGTGGTACCTCTGTAAATGTTTATTCTGTATAATGTGGTGTCTAGCATATTTAAGACAATAAAATTATAAAGTAGAGTACGTTTATCTGATCACAGCCAGAAATTCCACTTCAATTCCAGGTTGGGGCTGCTGAGCAGGCTAGGTGAATGGGTTAACCCATTAAGTTGAATTGCGATTTATAATTTTACTCTGTCTAATTGCAAGACAATTTTACTTGTGAACGAGAGAACATTCAGGAGCTCAATGGATTATGCAGCATTTTAAATTGAACTAAACTATTTCAAGCTAGTACAGTACAAGTATTAGAAAGCTTGGCATGTTGCTCAATTGTAGAAGTTTTCTCTCCATATAGCAAGGAGAACGAATCAACTGTGTTCTATGTCGATCTGGACGTCAAAGTACGGCAACGTTAGCAAGAGCAAGAAAGAGAGAGATTGAATGGCCAATAACAACTGAAAAATCCATTCATTTTGACCAGGTGTTTAACATATAATTTTGTATTTTTGCCAGATACTGTTCAGGTGCTTGTTCCACACAGTGGCGTAGCCAGCTCGACGATTTGGTCCCGCTATGCAAATTTCAACTCGGTATCATTATTCATTTCTTTAGAAATTGATTGTGTTGATAGTTTATAAACATGGCAATTGCATAGCGGGACTGAATCATCAGGCTGGCTACGTCCATATGAGTAGAATAATCGACGAATATACAGAACAACTATGGGGTCTGCTAACTAAAGGGTGTTTTCAATGGGTATAAAGACGCTTGTATGAAAACAGAAGCAATTTCTTCCACATATAGTTTTAATTATACTAATTTTATTCTCAGGGTCCTCAAACCCACACTACAATAGATGATGCATTTTCCAGTGTTCTACAATATATGTCTGTCACAAGTCGACAATGTAGGGTAAGTCTACTGATGATGGGGAATAATTTAATTGCAAATACCTCAAGTTTAACTTGGTTCTTATTTTGCATTATAAATTAGTGTGTTATTAACAAATGAATCAAAGTTATAGTTATACTGCTTGTCATAGCTCTATCGTTCCCAAAGTGTTACCTTTAAATCCAGTGTTGCTATAGCAATGAGTGGTTCAATTAACTATAATTGCTATTGATATAAGATTTAATATTTAAGGGCTAAATTAGTAGTACATTAATCCAATTAAGTGGCAATGCAGTCCACTTTTAGTATTTTATGTAAATCTCCTAATTACGGGAGACAGACAACGTAAAATGAAGAGTATTCTGTTATATATGGGTCACATATATGACACAATGGGTCACCAAACTATCTGCCAATACACAGAGAAAAATATAAATTTCCACCAATGGGCAATGGTTTTTGAATGGTTTAGAATGGTAAAGATTAATTAGCACGTTGAATAGACCTTTTCCCATCACAAAATTAGTAACATTCCGAAGTTTCGTTGCGAAATGTTGTAAAATGCGGATAATATAGCCTTGTGAAGTTTGCCGTATTTCAGTCATTTTGTATTACAAATGGAAATTGATAATCAGTTTGATCATCTAGCTGATTATGAATGTTCTGAGTACATGTTCTTCATCTGAGCATTTATAATTCTACATATATTTATACATACGAACAAGCTTTTGTTGGTATAAGGATGGGCTTTTATTATTATCAATATAAAGTCAGGAAATATAAATTTAGTTTTTCTTTTATTTACATATAGAGATATTTTAAATGCTCGCCTCACCGTGACGCGTGTGATGATGAGCATGTCAAGAGATTCCATCAACCCAAGTACACGTCCGTCACGTATGGAAATCCAGTGAGTGTATACAACATAATATCTTTGTTTTTTTTTGTGAAGCCAAGCCGTCCAGGCACCCAAGCTAGCTTCTTGTTGTCTTATGCGTGAGAAAATTGATCCGCTTTTCAAAAACAGTGTCTGTACTACATAGCTAGTAGTTCAACGTTCAAACATCAATAGCGCAGTTAATATTGCATTGCGCTGTCAATTGTTATATATCAAAGTTAATCCCAGGGACGCCGGAACAATGTGAAGGCAAGGGGGGCAGATTTTCGTGAAAAGGCACTTTTGAATTGACATATATACTGTATACTAAGAGATGTTTGCTAAACATCAGGAGTTGAACTTCGCCTAAACATGTTTTCTATTTATTGGATGATAGGGGTGTGAGGGGGTTCTCCGCCAGGCGATTGTGGTATTCTTGAAGCTCGATGACTGCATTTCTTGCGTTTTCTGAAGCAAATTCGTAAAAGAATTGCACTAACATTTCTGACAATTCGCTATTTCGCCAAGGCAATCCTTTAAATTGAAAGGGCACCTTTGCCCCCCTTGCCCCTCCTGGTAAAGGGCAACGGGGACGGCTGCCCCTCCGCCCCCCCCCCCCATTTCTGGCGTCCCTGGTTAATCCTTTCTGAATGCAGTGATTTATTAATTTATTGGGATAGCTTTTACTTTACATGAAATAAAACTGTGTCCAGTTTTTTGGGGACACCCGGTATATAGTGTATATATACGCCAGTATTCTAAAAGCTCATTCACACTCAATGAGTAGAGGTTCAATCTGAGCTTCCCTTGAGTGTCAGTGCTGTTTTTGAATAGCTAGAGGGTGAGTTGTCACATAGTAAGGTATGACACTAACCCTCCAGCAATTCAAAAACAGCAATAACACTCGAGAGAAGCTCAGATTGAACTTCCACACTCATTGAGTGTGAGTGAGCTTTTAGAATACGGGCTATATAGTCTCAAAGTAACATACTTTCCAACTACCTTATTTAAAATTTTTCAGCTTCAAAAATCGGAAGACGTTCATGTCGAATTAACGCCTGGCACGTATGCGGTCACTGCTGGTCAGTGGGGCGCCCCCAGAAGTCACACTCAGGTCGTCCGGCTAGACCCAGGACAAACTGTCGATATGACCTTCACTTGCCACTGAAAACAACTGATGTACATATGTTACCCCTAGTACCACGTAAACTTCTTTGCATTTTTCTAGCGAGTATCGTAATGTACTGTCTGTAGCTAATTTAGAAATCTAGGAATGCTTGTGTAGTCAACATGTCAATAGCAAATTGGAGATGTAAATAAATATGAATATTTTTTCACAAATGTTAGTTTTTATCGTTTTAAAAGCTTGCGTCTGTTTTTGAGAGTTTTCAGTTCACATTTAAAAACATGTTATAGGAAATTACTGACTGTACAATCAGTAGTGTTACAATAGCCCTCTAATATATTAGGAACTTTATAAGGCCTTAGGAAAACTAGCAAATTTTCTAAAATATTGTTTCTTGAAAGTATTTCTGGAATGAGATGGTAAACTCGGAAAGATTTGCTTACATATAACGTTTTATTAAATTTAATTACTGTACAAAATTTCAGACAATTTGCCTTAGTTTAAGCCCTTTAACTATCCATTTTTTCCTAAAAAAATCAGCCTTTCGCATGCTCAATTAATGCGTCTACCTAATTTGCATATTGCTAACATATGCAAATTAGGCAAATGCATTAATTAAACATGCAAATGGCTGAAATTTTAGGAAAAATGTAAGTTTGCGTGAATAGTTGAAGGGCTTAAACTGATGCAATTTTTACCCATTAACTCAAAATACGATTATAGCTTTTAAATCTCGTGCGCAAGCCATTTTTAGTTGGTTCTACATTATAAGTACCAAAAGAAGCTATCTATATAAAAAAAAACTGGATACTAATAGCTGTTATGCAAAATTTAGAGCAATTTCAAATGTGTTCAGTTATTTTTTATACACCCTGTATACAGATACTGAGTCTCGATCAGAAATTGCGGCCACGTACAAATTGGAAGATATTTTTCATATCAAATCTTCATTTGACGGAATTTATTTATTTGGCAAAAATAACAATATGCACAATTTGACGACATTTTTTGTGACAAGACGCAAAACCATTAGCCACATTTAACTTAACATCAAGCTATTAAGATTGCGCGCAATATTTAATATATAAGTAGGCTGCTATGTGTATGGCTGCCTTTTTATAATTTATCATTTCTTGTTTGTATGCTTAATATCAAACTTATTATATACTAATTGACCAGTATTTACCGTATTTTATATATATACTTTGATGAAGTATACATTTAACAATTTTTACTTAATAAATTAATAATACAATATCATTAATTTCTGTGTAATACAATATCATTTCAAAATCTCACGCTGAGTATATAGGAAGTCCATATTTAATCCATTAAACTTGAAAATTTTACTTTCGCAAGAAATCGTGGAAATCTCGTAGAAATTGAATATATAGTCACATTATGTTTTAATTAACGATCTCGAATGAACAAAATTGTGTAAAATAGAAATATTTCTTATTTTCAACGTCGCAATTTGATTAAGCCGTCCAGCTTTGTTCTGGCAGGTCGTCTGTGTGTCCGACAGCGATTTCTGCAAGTGCTATTTTGTGAAGCTGTCATTCTTTAAACGGCCAATTTAACAAGACGTTTATTGTCGATCGCTTTTATTGTTTCCTCTTCTGTTGACAATAAAACATCCGTTAATTTAACAAATTGTGGGCAAGAAGAATCGCATTTTGGATCACGACAAATCAAGATCATGAGCTTGTCCTCATTTATTTTTGGCCTGATTCTTCTTATAACAGGTAGTACATTCATTTGTTCTATATTCTTATTTTAGTTTTTCAAAGAGCAGAGGTATATATCAATATATCAATTATGTTTTATTAGTACAACTTGTTGTCAGCAAATGCTTATAATTAAATGCATCCGTGTAAATCAATGCCTTGCATGTAAAGGCCATCAAACCATAACATTCTCGATAGTTTTCTCAACATTTTATTACATATAAAACGAATATATATATATATATATGTAGGCTAATATAATTTATGACGTTCGTTTCACTTTCATTCGAAATTGGACGTTCAATTCAGCAAATTTATATTTATACTAGAAAACACTGCCACTTTTCTGAGCAGTTTTCCCCTGAGGTCCTTTACGGAGTTCGCTTAATTGTTTGTTAAATGGTTATATAGCCAATTCAAAAAAGGTTGTTCTTTGCAAACCTTAAACTCTAAGCGCGCAAAGCTTAATGGGAGAACAAGTTGAAATGGGCGCCATATATGATTTCTAAACTGATTAAATTATGTTCCCATTATGCTTTGCACGCTTAGAGAGTTTAAGGTTTGCAAAGGACAACCTTTTTTGAATTAGCTGTATATTATAGGCATTAAATAAGATTCGTTCAAGTTCTCCGGATTACAAATAACTAGTACTTATTAAGTTGTTTTATTGAGTTATTACAAATAATCTTAGTTTTTCTTTCCATTAAGTTATTCTTAATAAGTTCTTTGAAATAAGTACTTAATAAGTTCTTTGTTATTCTTAATAAGTTCTTAATAAGTTCTTTAAGTTATTCTTGTTTTACTTTTTTATTTATTTATTTGGTTTTATACCATATGAACTTTTATTTCACTACAAATTTATTTCATACAACAAGCGAAGGTGAATTCAATTTGTTTTCGTGTGGCAAGCTTCGCTTGTCAGATATGAAACAAATTTGTAGGGAAATAAAGTTCTTATGAAATAACTCACATTTGCCTTCTAATCCTGTTCTACCCCGGTGTTGAGCACTGTGTATATGTAGTGCTTAACCCTTCACTTTTTGAAATCTTTCTTTTTAGTCGGTAATTTATGTGTTAATGCAAGACGTTTCGGAAAGAAGGGAAGGTATTACGTTTCGCCAAAACAACGTCCAGCCTCCCTGCATGCGAGGCATATCGCATTTTTGAAACGACCAAGCGTGGTATGCCATTGCAGTTACCGTAAATATCTAAAGCTGAAATCCAGAAATCTGTAAGTATATTTTTTTCAAAATATTTTAAATTCTCACGTTGCAATAATTGCTGTTGTTGTTTTTGTGTTGGTAGTGTTGCCTGAGGTTGTTGATATTGTTGCTGCTATTTTGGTATCGTCGCTGTCGTTGCCGTTGTCGTTGCTGTTGTCGTTGCTGTTGTTGTTGTCGTTGCTGTTGCTGTTGCTGTTGTTGTTGTTGTCGTCGTCGTTGCCGTCGTCGTTGTCGTCGTCGTC
>CACRXK020007695.1:0-22226 GCA_902702795.2 Paramuricea clavata
CGTTACAATGTTAATAATGACTATAACTATCGTTTGGAACTAGTCTATCTTTTATTTCTGAATCGATTGGTGGTATTTCTGTCTTCATAGCATGCACTGAACCGAAGGTATGAAATTTTATAGCCGTCGATCGCTCAGGATCGACGCGTATGGCCTGTGGCGAGAAAGATTAAACGCGCGGGAGTGCTTAGAACAAGTCCTATATTTAACGTCATTGGGGGTCAGAGGAGGTTCGACAAGCACGACGCAAAGCATCACGGGTTTGAGCGCCCAATTCCAGGCGTGGCTTCAATGACTCCTTGACTGTCGTGGAGTGAACATCTCTCTGAGTAAACAAGTATGGAAGCATTCAAAAGTCAGGCTGCAATACTTCGTGAAAATAGCATGTTATTGCTGTATTGTTGCGATCCTCATTATGACTTGTGTTTTACTATACCAAGTTTACCTTATATTAAATTGCATGGGAAGTGCTGTCATTTTAGCTTTATAAATAATCTGCCTGCAAAGCGAAGGAATTGTGTTTATATTCCCAATAGCGAGGCCCTTCTTTCTAAGTTGGATGGCGTTAAATATCTGTGTATCATCAACGTGAAAACAAGCGCAGTATTTAAGGTTAGTATATTACATTAAGGTTAGTGCATTACTGTTGACTTGTTATTTCCGCTTTGCTGTTTTTAATATTGTACTGTAATTTTATAAATACATTGTACAAAATATTTATGGCGTAATATGTCTAATAATTTAACCCTTTAGTTTGATCCTACTCCTGATGAGTTTGCTAACGAAAACACCCAGCATATGCTTTTGATTTTGGATTTCGATGTGGATCATATATTGACAGCAAATAGAATTGATGATGAACATTGTTTCTCAGGTGAGACTGAAGGTATATTGTTATTCAGTTATTTGTATGTATTGTTTTATAAATTTTTGCTGATTGTGATGCCTGTTTGTATCTAGTTGTGAATGATTGGTTAATTTAATTAAACGTGCAAACTGTAGTTAACTATTTTTTCAACTTTCATCTAAATATTGCTGTTTGTATATGTTCGCTAATTTTAGAGATGACAATGTATCAAATAATAATTTTCTTTTCTTATGATTTTGTAGAAAGAGATTTACTTGAGTGGTTGGCTGGTCTTGAGCCTGTTCAGGATGTATATGATAATGAAAGAGGTGGTAAAGGTGATGGGGCAGAAAGTGATGACGAGTTAAGTGATGAAGACGAGTAAGTGATGAGGAGGAAGAAATCACCCACTCTGTACCATTCAAGTACATCGGTACTGCTCATGAGAAAAACTACTGACATCATTTGGAAAATGAAGGCAATATAATACCTCGCTCTTCATGAACAAGATAAAACAGTGAATTCAATGTAAGCATATGGCCAGCACCATTGAATCCAAGGGACCCAAGTGCAATAGGCAATTCCAGCTTTTAGATTATGTGTGAAGGGGGTGATGGGAAGTAAGGTATCATATTGCTGATAATGCTGAAAAAATAGAAATGGTGGCCATGTAAACATGGAGTGATAGTTATTGTAAATATTGAAATATTTTGGTTGTTTAGGCAGTTTATTAAAATTTTCAGCATAATCAGCAATATGATACCTTACTTCCTGTCATCGCCTGCATGCATAAAATAAAAGCTGGAATTGCCTGTTGATCTAGACTATGGAACTATATGGACACATGTTGGTTATATTGCTTCTGAACTATGCAAGTATTTGCATCCACTACTTGCTGCAGGAGATGTCGTGGATGTCTATGTTCAGTGTATCAAGTATAGGGTTGACGTAGCTCAGAAACCACTGCCAGCAGGGTAAGATCCCACAATAACATGCCACTTAATTTGTTATAATGATACATAAAAACTGTTTTATTGTTTTAAAACAAGTGAAGCTCCTCTGCTGGTTTGAACCAGCCCATTTGTCCATGCTGAGGATTCCGCAGCTCAATTTGCCACAAAAACTCCAGTATCAGGCCTCGTATCAGGCGATCAGCTCGTCTTGACATACGCACACAATCCAGTCGCGTCGGCCAAAGACAACAAAACTTTGAAAATTGCACAGATATAAATCCTAAAAAAATATTAAAACAACTCCTAAGTCTTCTAAATAATATTTTAACACTTTAACAAAAATTCATTGAAAATATAGATATTTCATTTAAACATTCTAAACATATTTAGACTTGAGTCAACACGTCGCGGGGAGTCGACTAGCTTCAAACATCAAAATAACATTGAAAATAACGTTTACCTCAGAGATTTTTGCAGATATCGCCAGATCTTTAGCAGTAGTACTACAATACTTGAAATTTTGCAAGAAAATTTTAATATTAATATTTTTTCTCGATTTATTTTCCGTCGAATGCGAATTTTTCTGTCCGAATTCTGCTGATAACACGATGGAAAATAGAGCGATCTCATTGGTCGATTGGTCACGTGACAACTCGCTAATTGCTTGTCGTACCTCCTCTGATTGGGGGTGGAAGCAGGACCGTATCTTCGGTATTACGGCTTGGGGTGGGGGAGGCGGTGGGAGGTTGTTTTGCCCGATTGGAGAAAAAATTTTCGGGCATACCATTTTTCACTAACTTTCGAACTAATGTACCGTCAACCTCGTAAGCCAGACTCTCTACTTCCGCTTCCCTCCCAAACAAGTCTCGCTGGAGCTTGTATTATTTACATATTTTTTGCCCGACGAACGTGTCGTTAAAATTGTTAATATTGCCCAAAAATTTGCCTGTTGTTAAAATTGTTAATCGGAAATTGCCTGTTGTTAAAATTGTTAAAATTCCCCCTCCCCAGTAGTTACGGCCCTGCATGGGTGGATCATTATACGTTGACACGTCACCCACGCTACTATAACCGAATAGATTTAACTTATGCAATGTTTCTTCAATTTTGTGTCAAAAAAGAAACACGTGCATGGAAAACATTAAAATAGCGGCAAATCGCAAAACTGTCAATCCCACCCGTTAATGGCTTTGCTGGCCTTCATTATAGTAGTCAAATTAATGCTTTGTAACAAATAATGTAACCAAGCCATTGTTTATTTAAATTAACAGCTTTCTTAGGAACCGGTTACTTTACAATACACACATGAGTTTCCAAACGGGAAAGTAGCGCAAGAACCCATGCATTTTACTTCAAATAATTAATTTAACAGACAATCTAAAAAATAGACAATCCTAAAATCTATATTCCTTATAACCACATATTTATAACTACATTATTTTGTATTTTTAGATCATTTTGATACAGGTTTAAGAGACGTTAAAGAAAATAATCCAAACCTTGCTGAACAACCACTCAGTCAAGCTTTAAAGATTTTATCCGTGGGCCAAATTCCTCAAAATTCAATGGAGAGAAAGCGACATGTTTTCATACCATGGCCGAGATATATTTAACCCGAGCCTCTCAACAGCTGGATGACGACGCTTTTTGTGAAATGATGGTTAATTGCTCTGTTCGAGTCTGAGCGAATCTACAAGTACGGCAGTTACAAAGAAGACAAAGAATTCAACACGGCAATCTTAGAAGCAGAGGTAAAGTTTGTTGATAGAGTATTCGGCCCTAGTGGTGTTGAACGCTTTAAGGAAATGAGCGATCATAGAAGAATACTGAATCGCAAAAAAATTGGAAGAAGTTCGTTCAAAGGTCACTAAAGGTGATAATTTTCTTCATCAGTTCATAGAAGGCTCAACCCATCGTGCTGGTAATAAGCTTGACTTGTTATTCTGTAATAATGCTGAGAAGTTATCCGATGTATTAACGTTTTCGCCTGAAGAACACAATTTGCCTACTGATCACCACATTGTTGAATTCAGTATCCGTACGAAATTCACAAGAGCAAAACCCCTGCGTCGTGCTGTCTTTGACTACAACAAAACGGACTTTTCCGCACTACGTAGAGCATTGTCAGAAGCACACTTGGACATATCTTTTGTGAATAATATCGATAAGTGCTGGGAACAGTGGAAGGACGCATTTCTATCTGTTGTGACCAGATTCGTTCCAATCAAACTTGTGCAGGTTACCAACTCTCCTCCTTGGATTGACGGTGAAGATCGCCATCTAATTCGTAAAAAATATACTGCTCTACGGCACTATAGGAAAAACAAGACATCTACACGCAAGATCAAACTACGAACTCCGTGTAAACAAATCAAGTACGCAATCAGAACTAAACATAAAATGTACCTAACTAAGATTGAAGCATCGTTTAAAGATAACCCTAAAATGTTTTGGAGTTACCACAAAGCTATACTTCATCCCCGATCCACGATAAACTCTGTAATAACCTTAGATTAGATTTAGATTAGTTTTATTTACCCACAAATAATATTTACAAGTTGAATATTTAAGAATATATAAACGGGCTAGAGACCTCTGGAAATCCTATTGGACTTTTAAGACGAGGCCCCTATAGTTTTAGTGTTCAGTAATATAAAAATAGATTATGTACATAAGGACAATTTGCAATGAAAAACACAAACTATTTACAAACAAATATGGAAAATGTTTAAGGAATATTTAGTACATTACAGAATACTGTCATTAATATTCCTGAAATATTTACATCAACTAGACATCAAGTAATACGATTTTGCAGTTTTCTTAAAAGAAAAATATGATTTAATATTTTTAATTTCTTCATCAAGGCAATTCCATATAGAAACTCCTTTGTTAAATACAGTGTATTTGCGATAGTTTGTTCTCTTATAGCTCACATGTAACTTGGTAGAATTTCGAGTATTATAGTTGTATAGTTGTATAGTTCGTTATTTTGTTTGAAGTAATCATTATAAAAGTCCGGCAAATTTTGACAATAATTGAAGCGATACATGAATAAGCTGCATAGATAATCATTAATTTTGTAGATATCCAAGATTTTCAATTGTAAAAATATTGGTTCAGAATGATCCATATAAGATTTAAAACAGATTAGTCGTACAATTTTCTTTTGCACATTTAGTAACTTTTGTAACCTTGTTGGGTATGTACTTCCCCAAACTAGATTTCCGTACGTGAGGTATGGATAGACCAATGCATAATAAATCAATTTCGAAGTGTTTTTGTTCGTAAAATGTCTTAGTTTAGCAATCAGACCCTCAGATTTAATTATGTTTTTCAGAACGGAGTTGATGTGATTCTTCCATGTCAACTCTTGATCAATTAATACACCTAGGAATTTTACCCAAGGTACTTGTTCAACTATATCATTATTTATTTTTACTATGATTTCTTGATGCTGTGACTTATTTTTGATTTAAAAATGACAAATTTTGTTTTCGATGCATTGATTGATAATTTATTGGCGTTAAGCCATTGCACTACTTCATTCATTTCATTTTGTATAGTACTAGCTAAAGTTTTTAGGCACGAATTTGAATAAAAGGCATTTGTATCATCGGCATATAAGACGAAAGAAAGAATTTTACTGCAGTTTTCAATGTCATTAATGTATATTAGAAATAGTAGTGGTCCAAGAATTGAACCCTGTGGGACGCCAGTCCTAACACTCATTTCAGTTGACCTATGTTGTTTATATTTGACCATTTGAGTTCTTTCCTGTAAATAATTTATAAACCATTGTAGACCTATACCTCTAATTCCATAGTGTTGAAGTTTTTTTATGAGAATTTCGTGATTGACAGTGTCGAAGGCTTTAGAGAGATCAAGGAAAATACCTACAGTATATTTACCTTCATCTATTGCTTTGGATATCTTATCGGTTAGTTCAAGAATGGCATGCTCAGTTGATCTATTTTTTCTAAAACCAAATTGATGTTCTGAAAGTATACGATGTTTTTCAACATAGTTAATTAATCGCTTGTGCATAAGTTTTTCAAGTAGTTTTGAAAAACAAGTTAATACCGATATAGGTCGATAGTTTTCAAATAGATTATTTTCCTTAGCTTTGAAAATAGGAGTAACTAAAGCTATTTTCAAAAAATTTGGTATTTTTCCAGTTTCAAATGATAAATTATAAATATATGTTAGAGGTTTAATTATTTCTTCACTGATGATCTTTATCATTTTCGCGCTTATGTCATCATGTCCTGCACTTTTAGTTTCACTTAAGTTATTAATCTCAACTTGCAGCTCATATTCAGTCACAGGTTCTATAAACATACTTTCAACATAGTTACCATTAAGGTAGCTTTCATACGTTATGTTATCATTTTTGGGAATTTTTTTGGCTAGTTGTGGACCAATTTTCACAAAATATTCGTTAAATTTGTTAGCAATTTCCAGAGGATTTGAAACATTATTATTTGAATTCTTCTGTGAAAAAGTATCGGGTAGTTTTGATCTAGTTTTATTTCTGTTAAGAACTTCGTTAATAGTTTGCCATGTCTTTTTAATATCATTTTTATACTTAAGAAATTGTGTTTCATAATAGGCCTTTTTTGCGGTTTTTATTACGTGATTCAGTTTGTTTTTGTATTTTTTATAGGCTGTCTCATTTCTATAAGATGACTTTTTTAGAAAATTTTTATAGAGTTTATTTTTCTTGGATATAGATTTAAATATACCAATTGTCATCCAGGGACTTTTTGTGTGATCCACAGTTTTCTTTTTTATTTTTTCTAAAAGAAAACATTTATCAATTGCTACCTTCAAATTATTGTGAAAATTCGTATAGGATTCACAAGGGTCATTGGTTTCGAAAGTACTTTCCCACGATATATTTTTCACAGATAATAAAAACGAAGCAAGATTATCTTTGTCGACCATTCTTCTATGTTCATTTCCTCTTTTTGTATTATTTTTATTTGTGGATGAAGAAGCTATATGAAATATGGGGAGATGATCTGAAATATCTGAGAAAATTAGTCCATTTACACCAGATTCTATTTGTTCAAGATTGTTTGTAAAGATATTATCAATTAACGTGGCTGTATGCTGCGTAATTCTAGTTGGTCTATTTATCAGCGGATAAAAAGATGAAGTAAAAAGTTGCTCACAAAATCTATTGGAATAATCGCAATCATCCAATTTCAAAAGATCAATGTTAAAATCTTCAACAACGTTAATTAACCTTCAACAACGTTACGGCAACATCTCCCAAAGAAAAAGCAGAACTTTTTAATATATATTTCTGTTCTGTCTTTCCGCCTGCAAAATCTCCTGAGATCACTGAAGCGGCCCTCTCTTTGCCAACTTCTGCCTTGTTGTCCGATATCTCCATCTCAGAAGAAGAAGTTGCCGAACATCTCTCGAACTTGGATCCATCCAAAGCTCCTGGTCCCGACAAGATTCCTGGTCAGATCTTAAAGCAATGTAGTTCTGCCATCGATCCGAGCCTTTGTTCACTGTTTAATCACTCTCTGCAATCTGGAACTCTACCTTCTGAATGGAAATTTGCCAATGTTACACCTGTTCATTAGAAAAATAAAAAGGAACCCGCTACCAACTACCGACCTATATCCCTGCTTTCCATCATCAGCAAAGTCTTGGAGCGATGCATTTGTCATCGTTTCTTCCAACATGTTCAGGATATGATTAATAAATCGCAACACCGATTCCTCCATGGTCGCTCATGTGTCACACAACTTCTAGCCACCTTACATCATATTGGACAATTGCTTGACCGTAACGTTCAGACAGATGTTGTTTTTCTTGACTTTGCTAATGCCTTTGATTCCGTTGATCATACTATTTTATTGAAGAAACATGCACAATTGGTTTACTGATTATTTGCGTGGTCGCACTCAGCGTGTCATTGTCGATGGTACAACTTCAGAATGGTCTCAAGTTACTTCCGGTGTCCCTCAGGGTAGTATCTTAGGTCCTATGCTGTTCCTTCTTTTTATCAATGACCTCTCTGACATCATTCCTCCATCAACATCAACCGGTCTGTATGCTGACGATACAAAGCTATACAAAGCTATAAGATCACGCCAAGATTGTTACCTTCTACAGGAATCGTTGTCGCTCGCTGACGATTGGAGCAAGCAATCCAATATTGACTTCAAAGCATCTAAGTGTAAAGTTCTAACAATATCCCGCCGAAAAAAGCCCAATTGAAACAAAGTACCACCTTGGTTCAACTGAACTGGTGCGTGTGGATAGCGAGGTTGACCTTGGAATTACTGTGACAAGAAAGTTATCTTGGAATCAGCGCATCACCCAAATTGTATCCAAGGCAAATAAAATGCTGGGTTTATTACGGAGAACGTGCCCCTTGTTAACAGATCGTGTTGCTCGAAGGACATTATACTTAACCTTAGTGAAATCCCAACTGGGTTATGCCACAGAAGTCTGGTCACCGTCTCAATCCACCAACAAAACCTATCTAGAGACGATTCAAAGGCGTGCCACACGATGGATCCTTCAAGTAAAGATAGGAGAGGTCACATACAAAGATCGTTTGTTGGCCCTTAACCTTCTGCCGCTATCTTACGATAGAGAGATAAAGGACTTAACATTCTTTTTTAAAGCTGTGTACGGATATTATGATTTGAATGTTTGTGATTACGTGTCATTCGTAAGCCACAGCCGTACTCGTAATTGTGTAAATCCTAGCCTAATGCTCAAAGTACCTTTGTGCAAAACAAGTACATTCCAGTCTTCGTACTTTAACCGTATCGTACCCCTTTGGAACCGTATGTGTAGAACTGCTAAACCTTCAGACTTAAGTAGCCTAACTATGTTCAGATCGTTTTTATCAAGAACATATTTACATTTACTAATCTCTTGTTACGACGTAGACATGGCATTGGTCATTGCATCGAACTTGCTCATGTCATAGAGTTTAACGTGTGAGATAAACATATGCTATTGCTTGATTATTTTATATTCATTACTAATTTTATTTTCAATTGTTCCTTACAACATTTCAAGGTATTATTGCTATCACTAAATTTTTAAGCATGATAAATCTTAGCTTTGATTTTCGAGTTGGTGGCATATGTTTATTTATGACTGTAGTTAGGTATATTTTATTAGTATTGTTTGATGTTGTATCTTTAATCGGAGGAGTACCTCGCATGGGACCTCGAGTCCCATTCGCACTCCTACCGTTTGGTCACCATCCAATAAAGTATTTAAAACAATCATTGATGACTTGGAGACCAATATTAAACAAATACTTTATTAAGGGAAACGAGCGCGCGCGTGCGCGCACGCAGTTTAAATTAGCTTGCGTGAAATCACAGAGTAGATAAGACATACAGAGACGTAACTGACCGTTGTAAACACTGCGGAAGATTGCGTTTTCATGTACCCACTTTTTTTCAGGCGACCGGACGAAAAATGATCAACTGCGCGTGCTCAGCAAGTTTAAAGTGAGTCGTCATCAGGTCGTTATCCAATCAGATGCATGCATCTAGTAACTTGCCGAGCATGCGCACAAAAAAAGTGGGTACACTAGTTACGTCTCTGTATGTAAACCACGAGGAAGCATCAAATAACCGCCCACTTTCTCTGCTTACCTTTCTTTCGAAAATTTGTGGAAAAAGTCGCCTTGAATCAATTTGGTTCGTATCTAATGAAGAACAAAAAATTGTCAACCCACCAGAGCGGGAACAAGAAACATCACTCATGCGAAACATTGAATCTTTTGACCGGAGATACTATCCTAAAGGCCATGGATGGGAAATTGGTTACTGCACTGATTCTAATAGATCTATCTAAAGCTTTCGACAGTGTAAATCATACTTTTCTCCTTACAAAACTTAGCAACGTCGGGGCTTCTCCAAGCGTTGTAAAATGGTTTGAGAGTTACTTGACCGGAAGAACTCAATCAGTCAGAATTGGATCTACTGTGTCTACTCCTCTCCCTGTTTTTTATGGTGTACCACAGGGTGCAATTTTATCACCTTTACTTTTTAGTATTTATACTAACGATTTGCCCTCATCAGTCCACCATAGTAAACTTGAATCGTACGTGGACGACTCCGAGATATTACTATCTTTCACTGTGGCTAACGTGGACTGTTTAAAGCAACAACTAGAGGAAGATTTGTATTTGATTGCAAACAGTTGTTCCGAAAATGAATTGCTTATTAACCCGGGAAAGACCAAATACATGCTGATTGGCACACGGCAAAACCTACAACAACTTCCCGAAGATATGACCATAAACTTCCTCAACGAGACTATTACCCCCGTCTCCTTTGCCAAAGATCTAGGAATGACAATCGACTCTTATTTGACATATGACCAGCACATCACCAACCTGGTTTCCTCATGTATGAATTCCCTGTGCCAAATAAACCGAGTCAAAAAATGTTTCGATAAAGAAGCTTTAACTCTCATCGTCTCGGCACTTGTAATGAACAAAATGTTCTATTGTTCAACGGTTTGGTCAAACACTTCGTCTACCAACATTAAGAAACTACAGTTGGTACAAAATTTTGCATGCAGGATAATAACAAATATTGGAAAGTTCGACCATATTTCGCCGGGCTTACGCGAACTCAACTGGCTCCCAGTAAAGGAACAATTACTACTAAGAGAGGCTATTATGATGTACAAATGTGTCAATGAACTTGCTCCACATTATTTGAGTGATTTATTCACAAAACGTTCTGACATTCATCAACGAGATACACGTAACCATGACTCACTGCAAATACCATTGTACAAAACTTCTGCAGGTCAGAGGTCTTTCCATTATAGAGGCGTTACACTCTGGAATGATTTGGACATTAAATACAAAAAGTTAGACTCCCTAAAAACTTTCAAAAACGAATTGAAGCGAAGCATGCTAGAACAAATATATAAGTAGATAATTTTACCTTGTTAAACTTTATACAAATGTCTTACCTTTTTACCTTAATTTAAATTCTAGATTCTAAAACTTGTAAATAGAACATTTATTTTTTGTAAATCAGTGTTGAAAATCCCTATTTAGGGAACACAATAAAGTATGTATGTATGTATGTATGTATGTCTCTACTCTGTGGTGAAATGAACGTTTCAAAGTTGTACACGCCAGATTTAAAAACAATTTGTTAGCCTGAGGACGGATAGTAAACTATCCGAAACGTAGCTAAAATAAAAATATTGTTAAAAACCTCTTGTGTGATCCTTGATTTAAATTAAAAACACAAAATTATTTAATATGAACAGAGGTGAAAGTTTCAGAAAAGCAATTCATCTACGTACTTTTGTAAGTTACTTGAGCCATCGCTACAAACTGATTCCGACAAGGATGAGTCGTCAACATATTTCCATAAAACATTAACGTCCTTAACACTTAGATCATTAATCATAATACAAAATAACCACGGGGCGAGCTTTGTGCCTTGAGGGACGCCGGCTGGGAACTTGCCCCATTCGGAATGGCAATCTTGGCTGAGTTTTACCCTCTGTTCTCGGTCAGTCAGAAAGTCTAGCTAAGATCCAAATCATGACAGACCTCGGTATGTTATACTTTGCTAACTTCTCCGATTAAATATTATGGTCTATTAAGTCAAACGCTTTACGGAAGTCAAACGTCATAACTCGAGTCGTTGAACCGTTACCATCCGTATCCTTATTCCAAGATTCCAAGTGTGTAGCATGCTTATAAGAGCATATGTCGTCCAACTATCCGGCACCGTCTCAAATTGTTTACTATCGATCAATTCCATCACTGCTGGCTTCACATAAATCATTACAACAAATTATTCAGCAAGTTTCGGTAGAATAGGTGTAAGTAAAATAGGGCGTAACTGATGATTGATATCCTGAATGGGCTTTTCTTTTGGAACTATGTCCGCCTTCTTCCAAACTGGCGGTAGGGTACATTCCCGATATGAACAGTTCAAAATGGCCGCTATCGGGCCAGCTAATAGATCTGTGTTTTCTTTTAGGAGCCACGACGGTATGCCATCCGGACCATGAGCTTTTTGGGGATTAAGTTTGAGAAGGTTTTGAAAAACAGCAATCGATGTTACAGTAATTACTATAACACTTTGTGTAGGTTGAATGAAATGTTGACGAGGTACTGAAGATAACGGCGCATATCTAGTCATGGGGGCCAAATAGGCATTATTAATCTCGTTGGCTAAATCTCTTTTATCTGAGCTAGAAGTGTCATCTCCTGGTCTCAAGTTTTTACAATTTCATTTGAGGTTCCCCCGATTACATTCATTCCACTAAGCTTTTTAACCTTTTTCCACCATGCTGGAAAGTATTCGTTGCATAGTATTCCCTTTTGGCATGACGCAAGGCAATTCTAGAAGACTTGTACCTAATTCTGCATTTCTAGAAGACTTTTACCTGTTCCAATCACTTGCTTCATTTGTTTTTATCGCTTTACGTTTTAGAAAATCCCTTTCAAATAACTTAGCTTTGATATCTTTATTTATCCAAGGTACACTACCCTTTTTTCTTGCTCTCTTTCTTTTAAGTGGGGCATGTTTATCCAGCACTTGGATAAATAAGAATTTCCAGCATTCACGCATTTCATCGACATTTTATTTATTATTTAATTCAATCCAAGGCAATTTGTAGGCCTATACGTCATTCAGAAAGCTTTCAGCATTAAATTTTCTGAAATTTCTGTACTCGATTGAATTCCGTGATCCATGCAATTTTTGGAACATAATTAAGTTTCCTTCTCGCATAAATAAGACTATGCTGGCTGATACCTTGATGTATTACTCTCGAAGAAATAGTTTTCTCAGGTGAAGACGTAATACATACATCTATCAGTGATTTTGTATGTTCAGTAATTCGAGTTGGATCATTGATTATTTGTGTCAGCTGATATAGTTCCATTATTTCTTAAAGCTTTTTACCAGTAGATAAATTTGGCCTAAGATGTAGACCTCTTTGTTTTCGATATCGATTAGTTGAAAAAGCCTTTCTATTTGTAGGACACACTTGAAATAAAAAAGACTGACTATTCGCTTGTCTAACTTCTAAAGAGACAGCTTCAAGGTAATTTGGAACTAGATCAGGACGTTTTTGGTAATTTTACTCATTTATGTTACATCTTACGTATATACAAACACCTCCTCCATTTCTTGTTCGATCGGGACGCAATAGGTCATAACCAGGGAGCTATAAAACACCCTTTTACAATAATTTTACAGCCCCCGGGTCACAACCATCGACACTAAGTAGCTCGTCAGAAATGGAACAGCCAAGGCGGGTTTCATTAAGCGCTAAAATATCAATTTTTTATCAAGTAACATCAAACGTATTTCTTCAAGGTGTTTTGGCAGGTTGGCTATACTGTATTAAGCATAGCCATTTTAACCCCCCTTGTTTTTGGAATGTTTCCCGGCCTTTTCTCGATTCAATCCTTAGATTTTAAAATGTTTGCTATATTATTTTGCAGTAGAACACTGCCTTCTCGATTTAATTGCAATTAATATTGTTGTTATCTAAAAATGTTAGATTGTTTGAAATATATACAATTTGATTTCAATACAATGTTTGTTTGTTTTACCTTCTTCGCAAGTTCCGGACCATTGTTTCCCACGACCAAGGACCAGATAACTATTTCTGTATTACCGGAATCTTTTTCGAACTGCTTTGCTAGGTCGGTAACTACAGTACATATGTCATTGGTTCCAGCGTGTATAATCAGCTTGTCTGGATGCTTGCGTATGGTTGGTTTCAAGAAATCACTCATATCGTCAGTATTTCCGCCAGAAAACGACTTGACTGATATATTTTGCTGACCAGTTGATAGTTCCCAGCCTTTAACGTATCTTATCATGGAGTCACCTGCTACAACGACCGATATCTTTGTCTTTGGTTGTTGTTGTTCTTCTTGCTGTAACCGTATCTGGTCGTCTGATAGATTCTTATTGGATTCGTTTGTAGATTGCTTATTATTTGATTTAGATTTTCTTTTTTTTCTTCTTGTTTCGTGCTTGATCTTGAGGAATTGCCTTAGCTGTTGTTGGATTGACAGGCTTCTTTTAGTTGGTCTTGAAGCGCGAAAAATTTATTTTTTAATTGAATACTTGAATTCAATACATCGTCTCTTTATTGTATTGTGCAATCATCCGCTTCATTGAACTTTCTTTGATTATCACAATTTTGCATGTTTATCGAGACGTTGTTTTTCTTTTTCGCACTCGACCCTAGTACTAACAGGCGCATGGCAGTAATTAAGCTATCTTTATTGTAGGTCTGCTAAAATATAAGATAGATTATTAGTCCTCTCAGTTAGATCTTTGTTTTCAGTTTTAAGGCAAATATTCTCGCTGTCCTCTTTTAGGAAATCAAGCTGTTTTTCCAATTCCCATATTTTAGTCTGGTCAGGCTCCTTTGTGCTTTCAATTGAAATACTTTTAAATTAATAGCATTATTATTTCCATTAACGTTTACAGGGTGTCCCAAACAAAACGAATACTATTGAAATAAATGTATTGTTAGAATTTGAATGCCTCAGCACTCTGCTGAACCCACACGTGCATCAACGCACGTAATTTGCTTGACGTAAGTAAATTTTATGCATAAAGAACCGTTAAGAAACTGTTTTAAATTCCCAAGAGCAGATCTAGAAAGTCGTGCGCTTTACAAAGAAATTTTAATTTCTTAATAAGTCAATATTTAATATATTTACCCTTGCCAACATTTTACGCATCTTTGCTTTCAGCTCAGGGACGGACCATCAGATATTTGGGGGGGGGGTTGGGCAATTTCTCTGTGCACGAATTTTTTTTCATCCCCCAATTGCTTGCAAGAACTTTTTCTGCAACATTCCTTTGCACGATATTTTTCTTAAAATAACCTAAAAAATTTTTACAGGAAAGTTCGTCGACGGGGAGAAGAAGACATAAACTTTTCCGATTGTCGTAAAACCCCATTTTAATGATTAATAATAATTGCACTACGATTTTAAAAATCACCCCTAGTTCTTGCTCGATTTTTTTTTTCAGTAGGTTTGTTGTGCACGATATTTTCTCTGGATTTTTTCTGTGTGCGATTTTTTGTATTTGCCCAACCCTCCACCCCGGGCATGCTAGGGCATTCAAATTTAAACAACACGTTATTTCAATGGTTTTGCCGGGTTTTTTGGGACACCCTGTACAGGGTGAATAAAAAAAAAACAAAAAAAAACGCAACCTCGGAATTTCCTAAGAAATCCCGACTTTGCAATTCTTAAGCATAAAAGATTTTAGGCCCCTGGGAATTGAAATCGAATTGCTAATGATCATATTATTGTTGTTGTACTGTACTTGTAAAATAAAAACTCATTAAGTTCATTAAATAAATGCATAAATTTTTCCTTATGCACTCGCGTGTGCAGTAATTTTGACAGTTGTGCCATTTTAAATTCCTCGGCACCTAAAATCTTTTGTCCTTACTGTCGTTCCAATTGAAGAGTTCCTCAAATATTGATTCAATACATTACCTCGGGCTGGCCAATTCATACGAATTCAAATTTCTTTTTACTTCCTGTACGTTTCCTATTGGTCAATCGGTTCTGAAACAAAATCTAATTGGCTCATTTAAAAGTAACAGGAAGTTGATCAATTTTCTATCAAATGAATTGGTCAGCCTTAGGTAATGTATTGAATCAATATTTGAGGAACACTTCAATTGGAACGACAGCTAGTAAAACAATGTCGATTTCTTGGGAAAATCCGTGGTTGCGCTTTTTTATACACCCTGTACAGGGTGTCCCAAAAAACCTGAAAACTATTGAAGTCACCAATAACAATTTGATTGTTAGAATTTGAATGTCTTAGCGCTCTGTTGGTTCCCACGAGTGCATAAATGATTGACATAAGTAAATTTTACGCATAAATAAACTGTTTAAATTAAGAAGCTGTTCTAAATTCCCAAGAGCAGAAAATCGCGCAAATTACAAGGAGATTGTTCTTAACTAAATTTTAATACAAGCACCTTGTCAAAATTATAGGCATCATTACGTTCATCTGTTTGGTAGGGCATTCAAATTTAACAATAAGTGATTTCAATAGTTTTCTTTTTTGGGGACACCCTGTATAGTGAGAGCTTCTAGTTGATTTTTAAGATCTCTAGGGACAGTTGACGAGCATAAAACTGATTAGGATTTGCATGAACTTCGTAGCAATGACCGTCAACAACTTCAGAATGTCTGACTTGTTCTGCAACTGAGGCCAGCGAGATTAACTTTTCTTTAATTTCATCTATAAGTTCGCCACTTAATGTAATAGATTTGGAGCCTTGATACCATGCTATATCTATATTACCACTCTTGTATCGCTTTGTATCATCTCCTGGGCAGTCCCAAATACTGACATATCAACTTCTTCCACAAATATCTGCTATGCCTCGTAAAATCCACTCCATATCAGTTTGTCTTTAGCGTTTATAGAAATGCCGTGTGAAAGGTTTCCATTATTGGTTTGCTCGAGATTCATTTTCAAATTTTAAAAACGTAATTTTTTTTGCTGCTTGCTCGACCACGAGTCACACTGCATGCTCAACAGAAATCAAACAGAAAGGCTCTTCTCTCGGGCTAACAGTTATATGAACGCGAAAAGTGCGAAAATGCTACTCGTATTAGCCAATTAGAAAGCTGATACGATAATTCATGTGCGAAATGAATTGAATATGCGGCCTGAACAATGCGCGTATAACATGTTGATCGGAAGAATGAAAAATGGAATTTGAAATTTCATTCCGAAATCAAAAACATCGAATTCCGTTTTTCGAATGCGTGAGTATAATTGGAAAACAAAAATGGAAATGGAAACGAAATGGAAAACGAAAGAAGAAGTCCGAATACCGTTTTCAATTTAGTGGAAAACAAAAATTGAAAATGAAATTCTGTTTTCCAATTTCGTATGTATATGTATATATATATATATATATATATATATATATATATATATATATATATATATATATATATATATATATATATATATATATATATATACCCACGCATTCTGATCATCATCAGATCCACAATTCAGTAGATAACCCACGAGACCTGCAAAGTGGTTTCCAACTTCCGAGAAGTTCCCAATGCATTTCTATGCAAACGTGTCGGTGTAATTAATCATGATGTTGACCCGTCGAACCATGAGCCAAAACGTTATAAGGAGTTTACAATTATCTCAAGAGTACTCTACAACACAAGATCACTTCACTTGATCTGCTATGTGACAATGGTTTCATTTGGGATAGGCTTTGTATTTGGTAAGCATATTGTACTGTATATATACATACAGTTTATATTTCGTAATTCGTTTCTTCTGTTCCGCGTAATTTGTAGCATTGAAAAATGACGAATACCTGTATTCCTTCCAATAGTGTTTTGGCCCGATCCACAGCATCACACACTGATATTAGCAGCGTGCAATATTCATATAATTTTTGCTTTAAGGCTTAGATTAAAAGAAGGCAGTCGTTATTATCGTGGTAACACTATGTTTTTGCTGGTAAGCAATATGGCCAATTTTAGCTTGCGATTTTCACCTTTTGCTGGCGCACGCAATTGAGTGATCAGTTGATGAGTTCTGAATGCAAATGAGAATATAACGTGCCTCAGCAATCTCGCATGTATTCGTTTGTGGGTGCACAGAACATACGATGTTGGATGAATAGTTAACAATAACAGGAAGTGGTATCATCAACATAAACTATGCTGCCCAAATGAGTTACAATTTAATGATCTTTAATTTCTCTCTGCAGATAGGGCTATTTATGATCAACCCTACGACATTCCCTCATTCTATGTTCCATCAAGAAAAAATGAAGACTGGAATTGGAAAGGTAAGCGAGTTAATTAAGAAACCTACAAATCAAAACACTTTGGCACATCATGCATAAACTTAGAAGTTAAATAAAACAAGAAAACCAAATACATTAGCGAAAGAATGCAGTGTTATATTGCAACTAGATATCATGTTTACAATTTTCGTCACAAATATTGTACGACCTTATACTGAACTGGCTACACGTCTCGATATTACATAATTTAAATAAAGTTAATCTGTGTTGAATACATGCAAAGAATTTTTCTTGAGTGTAATAAACAGCGTAACTGCTTTGGGGACACCCGATATAATTAAAAGGAAAGATTTGTATAAAATATCTTGGCCAACTATTCACATATGTTCACATGTACTATTGTACATACGAAAATCTTTTGCGTATTTCCGCGAAGAACCGGAAATACCAATCTAACAGGAAGTTGATAGTCTCGTTGCATGTAGACTAAAATACAAAAATTTTCCATGTCTGTACAGGCTTATGAAAACCAAGAAGAATTTGGTAAAGCTATGTATGCAAATCCGAGATTGTATTTGCCAAGGATTTTTGCTACCTGCTTTACCGTTCTTCCAATGAAAAGTACTACTCTATTTCTGGAAAAGGGTGTTCTTTCAGGGATGAACAGACACGCCACTTTGCTAAAAAGTATCTTTTTGGAAAACGTAGGCCTGTCAAAATTGCAAGTTAAAAATGAGTCAGTGCGGATTTTCACTTTTGTTTAAACGCGAAAGTGTTTTTCCGGAGTATAAAATACCGAAACATGTGTTGAAAAACGAGGCGCTACTCTCAGGCATTTTATACGCAGGTATAAAAACAGCGTTCGAGCTTTTTTCTCAAACAGAGTGTTTTTTAATTTAAATTCAGAGCCATAGTAAGGTTATAATTGTGGGCGTTTGTTCTCCTGGAATCAAGAGAATAATACGCTACTTTGAATTTCCTTTGTGTTTTACATATAAATTGACTTACTTGTACCTCATCGTAACATCAGATAGCAAGTTAATATTTAAGACGATAAACCACTGTCACTGATCATCAAGTACATTTCGATCAAATGCAAAAATTTTGCTGGAGTATAGTTTGAGTCTCAATAATATAGTAATCACGCGGAAAACTACTTGGTGCTTGTTATAAACTGACTAATCATAGTTCTGAGAAAATAAATAGATTTTCTTGAAATAATTTAATGAAGTTGAATAGAATTAAGCAACAAGTGACTGCACTTTGTCGATCGGAACATCTGAATCCAGAAACATGTCATGGGGAGACATGCTTTGTTTGGTAACCAGGGACGCCGGAACTGGGGGGCAAGAGGGGCAGCCGCCCCCGTTGCTCTTTATCAGGAGGGGCAAGGGGGGCAAGGGTGCCCTTTCAATTTAAAGGATTGCCTTGGAAAAATAGCGAATTTTCAGAAATGTTATGGAATTCTTTTACGAATTTGCTTCAAGAAAACCATTCTTGCGCTCCCATTACTACGTATCCATGATCAAGATGTCGACGTAGTTTCTGAAGCAAAATTGTTGGGCGTTGTGATTTCGGACGATCTCAAGTGGATTCGCCACATTGATTACATTTGTAAGAAAGCTGCGAACCGTTTATATGGTTTCTGCCTCTTGAAGAGAAATGCTTTACCAGCTGACGTCTTGATCTCAGTTTACTGTACGCATATCCGATCTATTGTTGAATATGCTTCTGAAGTGTAACATTACAGCCTTCCCCATGCAGTACTTCAACGAGCAGGTGGAGAAAATCCAAAAGAGAGCACTCAAAATTATCTTTCCAGGTGTTGACTATGCCCAATTTATCGACTCTTTACGAACGTACGTAGAATTTATTTCAAATATGATGTTACCCACTCACAAACTGAATGCCTTTGTCCCATCAAAATATCTCCAAACATACGATTTGATGACTTATCTCAAGCTGCTAGTGCCCAGGTGTAGAACTGAACGTTTTTCAAACAGTTTCGTCCCTGCAGCTGCTCGTGTTCATAATACAATTAAACTCTCAGTTGTTATAGTACTTTGTATCTCGTTACATAATAGGGCCATTTATACGTGACAAAATAAGTCGCGACTTACATAAGACGCGACTTAAATAAGTGGAGTTATCGCATAAATGGTTCTCTATGGCTTTGGTCTTATTTATTTGCTATAGCTATAATGTTGTTTTGGTTGTTTTTGTTTTAATATGCAAGGCATAAAATTTTACGTTGTTTCAAGTTTCTGGCATGTGTAGTTAGACTTTTTGTCCAAAATTTCTTATTTAAGACGCGACTTAAATAAGAACAGCTAAAAGACCTGTTCTTATGTAAGACGCGTCTTATGTAAGTCGCGTCTTATTTTGTTTCGTATAAATGGCCCTAATATTTTAATTTGTAAATATAGCATATATCAAATATTTTATTCTCATACTATGTAATTCCAAAGAAATTCAGTTGTTACTGCAATTTTGGAAATTTTAATTTCCAAAATTGCAGTAACAACTGAATTTCTTTGGAATTACATAGCATGAGAATAAAATATTCCTTATGCTACTTTCCCGTTTGGGAACTGTCGGTTGTTACTTGTTATTATGTGTGTATTGTAATGTAATCAGTTCCTAATAAAGCTGTTAATTTAAATAAATAATGGTCTGATTACATTATTTGTAACAAAATATTAATTTTTGTCAAATAATGAAGACTAGCTGACATAAACTTTATATTTATTAGTTACCGGATTGGGTTGCTGTGGCACCTGAGCCCGCGTTGGTCATTGGTCATTTTAGTGTCGGCCATTTTGTACATTGTAAAACGTATTAAGTTTATAGCTGGCTTTAAGTAGGATAAAGCCATGCAATTGGTATGGTTTTCATTTCTATTATTACTTTATGATTACGACAATTTATCCTACTTAAAATAAACCCAAAATAGAATCGCGAAAATCAGTTTGGACAACGAAAACATGGATACGCTACTCAAACCAGCACGACTCGACTTAGATCCAAATTCGCCCGCAGCAACGAAAGAATGGAGGCATTGGCACCGTACCTTTACTAATTTTATTGATGAATGTGGCGAAAAGGCTCCTGATGAATATAGAACTCTTGTAAATTATGTGTCTCATAACGTTTATGAATATATCGAAGACTGCAAGGACTATAAATCGGCCATTCGCGTACTAGAACAACTATTTGTCAAGACACCAAATGAAATATTTGCTAGACATTTGCTGGCAACAAGACGGCAGAAATCCGGCGAGACTCTTACTGAATTTCTCCAAGAAAAGCAAAGATTGTAACCTTAAGAACGTAACTGCTGAACAGTATCGTGAGGAATTGGTTCGTGATTCCTTTATTAATGGCCTCTTATCACCTTTGATTCGCCAACGGCTCCTAGAAAATAAACAGCTTGACCTTCAAACTGCTTTTGACCAAGCAAATGCCTTAGACTTGGCTCAAAAGAATTCTGAAGCATATAGGATGCCTGAAATACCTACAACTGCAGCAGTCTCCTCCCCTCCGACAGATGAGGTTGCTGGAGCTCATGCCTTAGATTATGATTCTCTAGCAGCTACATTCACATCAAAGAAATGCTACTTTTGTGGTGATAATCTCCACAACAGAAGAAGTTGTCCTGCCCGGAATTCTAATTGTAACAACTATGGAAAGAAAGGACATTATGCCAAAGCTTGCAAGTCAAAGGCGCCTTCAATCACCACTGCTTCTATGTTCACGCCTACTCTTTGTTCAATTGTTGCAAGTTGTCCAGAAAGTCTAAAACAAGCATCTGTAAAAGTCTCTATTGGCGGTATTGAACTGACCGCACTCATTGACTCTGGGAGCTTGGAAAGTTTTATAAGTGAAACTATGGCACGGAAACTGTCTCTCAAGCTTCATCCATCAACACAGAAGATATCTATGGCCCTAACATCTTTTAAGACTCAGATCCTTGGTCACTGTTTTACGGATATTGTAATTAATCAACTTTCCTACTCATCCATTCGTTTGGGAGTCTTGAAAGATCTCTGCAGTGACATTATCCTTGGGCAAGTCTTCCAGAAGAAGCACAAGCGGGTCACCATAGAGTTTGGCGATACTAGACCAGAACTAGTAATTCCTAGGTCTGCCTGTCCTCTTTCTTCGACAGCCTCCATCGAGGAGCCTTCATTGTTTGGAAACCTTCTCCCTGAATGTAAGCCTATCGCCAGTAGATCTAGGCGCTTTAGCAAAGAAGACCAGGAGTTTATCAATCAGGAAGTTACAAAACTCCTGTCTGAAGGAATTATTGAGCCTACCATAACACCATGGAGAGCACAAATTGTTGTTTCTAAAGATCCCTCAAACCGGCACAAGAAGAGGCTCTGTATTGATTACTCCCAAACCATTAATCAATACACAGAGCTTAATGCGTACCCTCTTCCTCGGATCGATGACATGATCAACAACCTAGCACAATACAAAGTTTTCTCAACGTTTGATTTAAAGAGTGCTTACCATCAAGTACCGATAAAGGAGTCCGATCGAAAGTTTACTGGGTTCGAAGCTAATGGAAAACTGTATCAATTTTGCCGTAT
>CACRXK020007696.1:3308-22225 GCA_902702795.2 Paramuricea clavata
AGTTTCCCCCATTTTCGGAATTCGTTGTCGCTTTATCCAGGATTTATAAAAATTATTCAGCCGTGTTACATAAAAAAGGGACATATTCATCAGTTTTTAAAGTTTGTTTGTTCACGGCAACCCGGTGCAATATCAATTATGTTTTCGCTCGCTACTGTGGTACTGTATAAATGAACACAAAGTCCAGTCAAATAGTAATCAAGATCCTTTCTTTTTTTCTTTTTTATTTAACGTTTCGGCACTCCAGTCTGGTGTCTTCATCAGGGGTGATTTAAAATTGCGATGTGAGTTCTTAAATACCAAAGGGATGACGTCACCTGCCAATAAGATGCATGTATTCTTCTGGCAAATAGGCACCGTCATCCCTATTGAAAGCATGATTACTCATATTAATATACCACGCTTCTAAATATGGCAATTACTTTATAATTTTCCCACGGAATTTAGTGTTTGGTGTCACACACATGTTCTGCTGAAGCTGATTTCCCCTTGTCTAAAGTTGAAAACGCCTTTTGATGTTCTTTTAGCCGTGCACCAAACTGGTGTTTAGACTGATCCAAATACTCTTGGTCGCAGCCACCGCATGGTATAGGATATACAACATGAGTTTTCTGATTTGCTTTAACAGGATCTTTCGGCTTTACGAATATATGGCATAAAGTCAAATAGGGTTTTAAGAGCATCTGCCTGTAGAAACCGAGAATCTCAAGTCAAATGAAAATATTCGAATTTTTTTATTTCACCAAATCAACCCATTTAGTGTTCCTACAATGGAAAAATTACGAAAAAGCTACTGCGATTAATTTCGTAAGATTTTTACAAAATTCTGATTTCGCGGTTAATGAGTTGATTTTCATGCTCGAACCGGTTGACATTTAACCCAAATTTCTGAAAGGACTGACGGATAAATATAAACCCGATAAACCCCATATTCCTAACATGTTTTAAGGTACTATTAGAGTTTACCATCTGACTGTTATTACGATCCTAATTTTATCTGCTATTTTATTATGGAATTTTTTAAGCGTCCCCCTTTTCCAAGCCTCACAAAATATACAAAAAATGGCTAAGTTTAATGGGTATAAAATGTTCCTGGTACCCAAAAGTTTGAAACAAAAATACAGCGTCTTAAATCCTGATTATTGCTTGTTAAACCGCAAAAGTTTCATGCTTGGAATCGAAGTGGTTTTGCATTTACAAATAAAAGTGTCAAGTAAGGTATATCCCATTTGGACGTCATGCCAACCGGCACGTATAGCTAAACAGACGTCTAGCCATGGAAAAAAACTGATAGTTATAGCTAGTGTTGCGAGAATACGGAAAATATAACTACGGATGCAAGTTACGAGATTTTGAGCTTTTAAACCGATAAAATCGGAGTAGGAAGTATTAAATGTCTTATCCCGGTCTGGCTCGCTTAAAGGGAAATGGCAATATATTTTTTTTCATCTTTAAAATAAAGCTTAGCTTAAAACTTACTAAAAATGAGTAAAAGTTTAATCTTTAAAAAGTTGCGTCCGTAGAAAATAGTGATTGTTTATACCCAAATATTGTGCTTCGTCCGCCATCTTGAAATGAATTCTTGTATGCTAATTTATGCAGATTTAACATCTGTGACGTCACAACCTGGGTTGAAGGTTATAGCGCGAAATGTAAATATTTTGCCGGCAATTCTTTCACGATGTACTGTCCCGTTTACGCGTGCACAAGCGATAGCAAAAAGAATACTGAAAAGAAGACACACTTTTTCGCATTCCCAAAGCCGATTAATGAGGAAGAACAAAAATGACTCAACATCTGGATTGAATTTTGCAAGAGAAAAAGCTTCGTTCCGTCAAAATGCACGTGTTTGTGTTCATTACATTTTAGCCAAGATGCATATATACCCTCACATTCTCCTTGCTTTTTGGAGTCAATAAACTTTAATGGAAAACGAAAATTATTGCTTAAACCCAACGCCGTACCGACTATAAATAAAGCACTTGATGCAGCTAAATCAGACAAGCCTTCAGAAACCAAGAAGAGACAGACAGGAATTCTGTCGAGGAGAAAAGTAAGTGTATTATGTAATTATGATAGAGGGTCCTAAAGGGGTAAAGTGGATGCTGGTATTCGCCTGTTTTTGGGCTGAGAAATGGTGATCTCATCCACTGAGACTGGGATTCACCATCAACAAAAAGCAATAAAAGAATAGGAGAACTGGGACCCCCCCCCCCCCCTCTCAGGACCCCATTGCTTATGGATACAACTTGATGTAGTATGGAGGAGGAGTGGGCTTAGTGAAGGCTTGCTTGAATATTGCCATAAGGAGGGTGTTGACTATACCAGTATTAACAGCCCCCAGCAAGGTCCAAGTGATTAGCTGCTATTAACTTGGGGGGGGGGGGCACCTAATCAGAAAGCTCAGGGCCAAAAAAATGCTGAATATTAATAATCATGAACAACAGAGGCATTGCAACACCAACCTCGTACCCAGGGCTTCTGCGCTCCCTGGGTACGAGGTTGTGGCAACATGGGTATATAATTCAAAACAATTAATATGATATGGAAATTGGCACCCCGTCTTGGCCAAGGCTGGGGGAGGGTGCTTTATGCCCTCCCCCCCCCCCCCATATCCATCTCCGAATAAGAAACCACATGTAATGCAAATGCACATACTTAGTTTTATTTGTTTTTTAAGGAGGTTGATCACTTGATATTTCAAGCAAAAATATCTGTTGAAGCGACAAATGCCACAGAAATTGAAGAAGCCACATCTGGTACTGAAACATGCGAACAGGAGGTTACATGCAATGTCGCCAGACCCTCAAACGCAATCCATGTTCAAACTTTGCCAGTGGAATATTCTGGGAGAAGTCAAGGTACACAAACAAAAGAAAGTACCAAAACCAAGGTCACAAAAGGAACACAAACCTACATCACCAGTGACTTGTTGTCAAATTACTTGTCAAAGCACAAGATGGTCTCAACCGGTTCACAAACTGATCCAGTCAACATGGTTATGGACAAAGATGAAAACACCAATAGCGATGAAAGTGGGAAAGCAAGTGAAGGTGTGAGCATTACACAGGCTCATTGGAAGTTAGCAGAAGTACTAAGAATTCAGACCTACAGCAATCAGAAAATGAATCAGACGTTGAAGAAAGTTTTGATGAAGAAAGTTGTACTGAAGACTGTAGTATGACATCAGGAGAGGAAAGTGAAATGGAAGGATGTCCTGAAAAAGACAAGGAGCAGGATGAACCAATAATTCTCACCAGTGAGAAGTCTGTCAAGGACCAATTAAAATTTATAGTTTGTGAAGAGGCTATTGCAACAACTTTTAGTGTGTGCCTTAAATGTGGAAGCCGCTGCTCTGTTTTGGTCACAAGTATAATTGGAAGCTACTGCAAGATCTTAATCTCATGTTTATCTTCAGCACAGCATAATATATCCTGGTCAACAGGACCCCTTATGAATAGATTACCTGCTTTTAACCTACTTATGGCAGCTAGTATCCTAAGCACTAGTATGGAATCTAACAAAACAATGCGATTTATGGAATCATTAAACATTTTGTGCTTCAAGAGGCGAGAGTTGTCAAACATCAAAAGTGCATATGTTATCCCAGCTGTAATAAGTGTTTGGGAAATGGAACAGCATAAATTATTGGATGATTTAAAGGGAAAAGCAATTGAGATAGCATCAGATATGCGAGTGGATAGCCCAGGACATTGTGGACTACTTGGTGCTGGAAGTTAACTTGATGTCAACAGAAATGTCATTCTGGACACTCTAATAATCAAAGTAATTTGATGAGTTATAAGTAATGATATGCTACCTACATATACTAACATGTTAACAAAAACCTAACAAAATGTGCCATTATATTTATAGAGCACTGAAGTTAAGAATTCAAATGGAAAGGAATTGGAATCCCTTAAAAGACAACTTGCTTACCTTGAAGAGTCTAATGTGGAAGTCAAAACGCTTGTCACAGATAGACATACACAAGTATCAGCCTACATGGCTCAAGAAAGACCAAATATCAAACATACTTATGATGTCTGGCATTTAGCAAAAGGTAGATGCTCATATACCGGTACATAAATATTTCCAATAGTTAGGGACACTGTCATACGAGAGTTGCATATACCGGCCATGGTAAAAAATTTTCCTATTATGTCATTTTTTAACTCACATTGCTTTTAGGGCCCCTTTTCGTGTGGGACATTTTTGTTCTTATTTACAGCAGCCCTGCTTTTACCTTAGTAACTCTTTCATGTCTGCATCTATAGGCGAGAAGAAAAGGTTGCTGAAAATTGCAAAAACCAAGAAATTTTAAGCTATAAAGCCTTGGATTGGGGTACAGCTATTAAATTTAGATACTCATTAGTCTGGTAGAGTTTGCTAAATTTGTGTAAGTGATTGGCCGAAATTAAATTTTACTTCTTTTTGTCTAGTCTATCATAAATCACATTTACTGGGTGGCCATTTCAAGCAAACATGAAGATGAAAAGGAGGAAAAGTGGTTGAGCCTTTTGAATCATATTGTCAATGTGCATGTTCATAAAGATTTTGAACTTTTTAGGGTATGCACCAATGAAGTATTGGATAGAGAATGGCTAAAACCAGGTATGCATAGACAGATTTTCAGATTTTGCTGTGAAGGCATGCCAAAAATTCAGGGGGGGGGGGACTGAGCCAGAGGGCTCGTGCACAGAGCCTGCACACATTTCCTCTCATTCATACAACTCAAAAAATTAAATTTTGGTTTTCCAACTCTGTTCTGCAGCGTACAAGAAACTGGAAGAAAATTTAACCCGACCCAGACTAATAACGGCAATTCGGAAGTTATCAGATTACCACCAAACATCATCGCTGGAAGCAAAACATGCACTGGATAACCAATTTGCTACTAAAAAGATATACTGCCCATATCATTCTTTGATGACCAGGTTTATATATTACCAATTTGTGTGTTCTCTGTAAATAAATTTTGAGTGGTTAACCATCTATTACTTTTAGGTTATTTTGCTCAAATATGCATTTTAATGAAAACTCACAAAGGAAACAAGCCAAGACAAAAGAGGGAGAAGACCGGTGGGTTGTCGTTTACCCAAAGGCACACAAAGGGGAAAAATCTATTGCAAGAAAAATAAAAGAGGAAGCAACATACAGTAAGTTTAACAGCAAATACAGTAGTATTAGTCAATTCATCCTACCTATATGCATCTATTTTATATATAGTTATCTTTGAGTGTATCATGTTCTATCAGGACAAGATAGTATAGTACTAAGAGTAGATATAGGTTGTTGGAGATAAAATAAATCTGTAAAGCCAACAGGCTAGTAAAACAATCTATCTTGATTATGCATATGCTTTTATTGTTAATTTAGAATATATAGAGGCAGTCCAGCTTGAAAGTCTCAAATTGCGAGCAAAGTACCGCACTCTAAAGAGAGCACAAAAACACGCCAATCATGTCACTACCTAAAGAACCAATGTCACTTGTGGAGCAATACCTGGGTGGTAATCAAGCAGAATCCAAGGCATCCGTCGTTGCCAGGCGGTATAGCAGATTTTCGAAGCCAGCCTATCCAGTTGAAAATGGGTCCGTCTGCATGTGTTCTGGCAAATGTGCTACTGTTAGATGTGCATGTAAAGCACTTGGAAACAAATGTACATCAGATTGCCAATGTAAAATAGATATATGTTCAAACAAGTAAATATTGTATATAACTGAATCCGCCAAGCATCTTCAACATGGAATAATCCATTATGTATATATACATCCATGACCATGATTGATGTGAATTCATTTAGCAAACTTAAAGTGAGTGTACAAACCAGTCGGGGAAGAAAATTCTTTGCGGATACATGTATAAACACACGAATTATAAGGGAAAACTCTGCGCACCTTTTTGCCCAAAATGGTAAAAACCCATCTCGAACATCTTCTGTACGAAACGAGACGATATAGTTTATGTGTCTGTTCTAATTGATCGTCTCTAAGAGGCCAATTTTCTTCCAAATATTGTGAAACATTGACATCAAGCACGTCCTTTGATAGCATATTTTGCACAAACGAAGACAGGCTTGTTATACAAGTGAACTCTTGATTTTGTGCGCTAGTAAATTTGTCGTCGTATTCGTCGTACTCCAATGCTTTCTCGTGGCAACATAAGCTTTCAATGGTCTTCTCCATTATCGCACATTTACCGCACTTACACCATTCAAGGGTAGTACGACGCCAAGCATTAGCCGATTCGAATTCTTCGTCAAACTCGTCCTCTTCTGACCCAGAATCTTTACTCGAATCGTCACTAGCTTCGCCATGTTCCCCCTTGTCTGGCTCAAACATGTACGGTTCAATAACCTGCTCTTTGCTGCCGAAACTTTCATCTTTTTTCTCATTTGTTGCGAAGCTTTCTTTGCTTGCCATACTTCATTGTATTTAGGCGAAAACAACAACCCAGGTTGTGCATGACGTCACAAACATATTTCACAAGAACGCTAATTTGCTCGAAATATCATCCGCGATGGCGGACGAAGCACAATATTTGGGTATAAACAATCACTATTTTCTATGGACGCAACTGTTTAAAGATTAAACTTTTACTCATTTTTAGTAAGTTTTAAGGTAAGCTTTATTTTAAAGATGACAAAAAAATATATTGCCATTTCCCTTTAAGCGGGTGAGTGTTATATATTGCTGTGTTTGCGCGAATACATTGTTGTAAATAGAATTTTCTCGACAGATTTCAATCACAAAAGGCCCTGTGAACAAGGCGATTTAGACTGTGGGTGATAAACCGTGAAAGTTTCTCCGAAAGTGTGGAATTTCATGTTCGTGAGAAAAGATGTATACTATTTATAGCGGTGCATGAGCCCAGCACGCGTTAAAAGCAAAGTTCTGTTCTGAAAAATCTCATGTAAACAAACATGGCCTAAAATTCTCCCAGGTACCTGGGCAATTGGATTGAAACTGCATGGATATTATTCCACTTTCGTGCAATATTTATTAATTTTGTACTCGCGCAAATACGGACATACGGTAATAAAGTACAGTGTTAGTGTAACCAAACTGTCTTGGGAGTTAGTCGCTATAGTAAGATGATATGGCATTGTGCGGTTATGCGTTAGTCAAATCCAAGCATGCCCATCCCCCCGGGCCACCCCGGGGCATTTTCCTTTAAAGCACGTTCCGGGGGTTGGGCATTTTGAACTCAAACTTTTGTCCGGGGGCGGCGCATTTGAAATTAAGGATTTGGAGGTTTTAAGATCACAGATTGCTTGATAATAATATAAAACAGGACAATACAACACGGGTGAATTTCGTTCTCGACCAATCAGAGCGTTTGTTTACATTTTCGCTCTTAGCAGTAATGAAGATGCAGGAAACGGGAAATGTACACCAAATCGGGCTAGAAAATATGCTGTCTTCTCTAGCTTCGTTGCAATTCAATTTTTACTTTTTTTAATTTCAAACCAATATATTATTATAGAACACATTAAAATCTAAAAATTTACCGTAGGAAATTTTAAATTTCGTCCTAGAACGGAAAATATAGAAGTTTGAAAATTTTCCCTATGGCGGTCATATAAATTTGAGTATGCTTCAATTCCTTCAAATGACTGCAACGAGATTTAAAATTGCTATATTTTCTCTGCTTGAATTTTTGCAGGTAAATTCTTTTTCGCTTTTATTGAAAGTCGTTTAGGTCAATGTATTATTTCAAAACTGGGACGATAACGCGTTTATAGTTGCTGATATTCAAAAAATATAGCCACACGCTGCGGTCACACGGGTTTTGTATTGATTTCCCGTGTGATCGCGAGCGTGTGGCCAGGGCATTTTTTAACTATATAACTGGGGGGCCAAAGACCCCCTCCAGCCCTATATATATATATATATATATATATATATATATATATATATATATATATATATATATATATATATATATATATATATATATATATATATATATAATCAAATATCTGTAATCGATATTTTGATAACAACATTTCTCGTAATAATCCATCCTGACTCGCGGATAGCATAGACTCCCAAATCGTTAAGAACGAATTAATGCAAGGGCCTAACAAAAGATGTGGAGAAGACTTTGAAAATGCCATTTCCGACAATTTAGAGACTCAAAATTTTCAAAATTTTTTCGCTCTGTGCCAACTATGGTGGCGCTTCGTGGGAGATGGGCCCTCTAAGTTTATAAAGCTTGCTCCCTGAGTGACGGCCAAGTTGTGGTAGCTGCATAAACATACTATGCAAGTACTTAACTGAAGGTTCAGTCTATCTACAGCATAATGTAATGCTGTGTAAGACCGTCGTAATTTTGTGGATTTAACTCGCTCTACGTGTGTGCCATTGATTTCGATATTGATGGAGGCATCATTCAGAGAATGGGAGGAAGCCAGTTGTGCGGTAGATAGCATCATGACTGTGGTCTTCGATGGTTTGATGACCAGGTTGGCTTCCCTCGACCATTGATGACCAGCTTGCGAACACTTGACTGCATATCATCTACAGCATCTCATAATGTTAAAATACTGCGAAAAAGACTTCCGATCACTTGAAATTTTGTAAAATCAGTGGAGACAATATAATTGTATATCGATCATTATTGTACAGTAACTTATGCCAGAGACTTTTGCTGTATTAGGCATATCGTTCCGTACTGATACTCTTTTCAAAAAGGTGGTTTCCATGTGGTTTGCTAACTACGTAATGGTTGGCGTTGCTTCTTAAATCGTATGTTCCGTTACATTTTCGCGCTAAACATTTCACGTATAGATTCTGGTACTGCATATATATAAAACTTGCCTTTTTGCTTTGAAATGAAGTTTTAAGGATTTCCAATTTAGTTCGATAAATATATCGATTGACCTTATGTCATATGTTCTACCATGCAGTGATCACATGCACGTGCGGCTCGATTTTGTAGCTTTTGAAGTTTGTCTAAAAGATAATCTGTGCAGTTGCCCCAAACCAAACAGCAGTAATCAAAATGGGATACTCCATCATACACCTTTTAGCAGGGTTGCTTTTGGAATATACTTTTTCATCCTCCGTATCATGCCTATGCCTTTTGAGAATCTAGTTATGGCATTTTCTATTTGGTCTTTCCATGTTAGCTTTTCATTTAATGCCCAATGTTTTTGTTTTGATTACTCGTTTAACTGTTTGACCCTCACAGTTCAATTTTTGGATCTATAATATTACATAATCGCTGTCGAGAGCCAACAATCATGTACTCAGTTTTCTGCTTATTTGCCGTTTTGTGGACCCGCACGTGCATGATATGGTTTATTACTTTTGCCCAACGGGCAAGTACAATATTGAACTTTGACAGTACCATAATAATTGAAAATTTTCTGGTTCCTGTTGATTTTTTATTACTCAAGGACTCAATGAACTGGCAATATTATAACCATAGTTTTGCTTATTTGTAAATTTACTACCAGCCGTACTTGGTTTACGTGGCTAAGGCCCCGAAACTAACTGGGAGTAAGAGATGAAAATACCTCAGACCGCGGTCTCCAGTCATTCCGCCTGCTGGACCGAGCCGACTGACTTCATGCTTCAGACCGGCATGAATTCAGGCCGGGATGAATGCGAACAACTACATTTTAGACCGGTCTCGGCTTTACTCTTGACATTGGAACAATACCTGCTAAAAAAAGCCATATAAAAAAGAAAATTGCCTGGCAAGGGGAATAAATTGAAAATTTTGTGATTTTCGTATCGGTCTCATGTAAATATGTTGACAATTTCAATTTTCATTCCCGTTTGACTTCGTCCTGGTCTCATGTAAACGCGGCCTTATACTCTTCGCAGGTGGCGGCCACTGCATCGTTTACTTGTTTAGTGAAAGTGCTCAAAAATTAGATTATAGAAAAAGGTATGCAGCCAAACCCATAAGTGTTTCGACCATTGTAAAGCTTTTAAAGGTACTCTTGCCGACTTAATTGAAAAAGTAACAGAAGCTAAATTCCTATTGTACATATACCTACACTGCACATGCATGTACAATGAAATTATAACACATATGCTCAGATAATAAATTGTATTTCAAGTTTAAATACTACGCATTTGATTCAATTCCTTTCGTGGCGTGACAGACCGGCGGATGACGTTTGTAGGCCTACGCGGTAAAATATAAATTTGCCTGAGACGTCATTCATTTATTAGCGTTTTTGTGACATTTATCTAATTAGACATCTAATGCTTTATACTCCGGTTTTATCGGTTTACAAGCTCAAAATCTCGTAACTTGCATCCGTAGTCATATTTTTTGCATTCTTGCAACGCTTTAAAACGTTATAACTACCAAATTTTATTCTCAAAAATGTTTTGCTATCAGTTTTTTCCATGGCCAGACGTCTGTTTATCTATAGGCGCCGGTTGACATGACGTCCTAATGGGGTATACCTTACTTGGCAAGTTTATTTGTAAATGGAAAACCACTTCGATTCCAAGCATGAAACTTTTATGGTATAATAAGCAATAATCAGGCTTTTAGATGCTGTAATTTCTGTTTCAAACTTTTAGGTACCAGGAACATTTTATACCCATTAAACTTAGCCATTTTTTGTGTAACAGTCAGATAGTAAAGTCTAGTAGTACCTTAAAACATGTTATGAATATGGGGTTCATCGGGTTCATATTTATCCGTCAGTCCTTCCTGAAAGTTGGGTTAAATGTCAGCCGGTTCGAGCATGAAAATCATTTCTTTAACCGTGAAATATTTTTTTTTTAAATGTTACGTAAAAAAAATTGCAGCAGCTTTTTAGTATTTTTTCTATTGTAGCAACACTAAATGGGTTGATTTGGTGAAATAAAAAAAATTTCGAATATTTTCATATGACTGGAGATTCTCGGTTGTTACAGGCAGATGCTCTTAAGGCAACCTTATTATGCAAATAGGGTTTTAAGGCATAACCTTATTATCTCTATTAGACAGGGACAGCAGAACGATTGCATATATAGTACTAGAAATACATGCATGCAACAACCTCTCGCCTATATTCTCCAAACATTGTTTCAATATGAAGTATTGGTAATTACGTCAACACTGAACGCAGGCTCGCGTTGCTCACGTCATGTTAGCACAGAGAAGAGATATACAGAGAGAAAACACGCGGCAAATTATGTCACGCCGATATATTCATTCTATTCACTACAGTAAATTATATTAATTCACTATTTTATTAAATTTTGACCATGCAGAGGAAAAAACTATACATATTATAGAAGTATTCATGTTTTTTTATGCAAGAGTTATATTTTGAGGCATTTATATCATTTGCTGCTTTGTTTTTTTATATATATAGGTATCTGAAACTCCAGCCAGTGCTTTTCACGAATTTAATAAGGAGTAAATAGGAGAAAAACAAACTCTTGCAACATAAAATGTTATGTTAACACTTTTAATAAAAAGAAATCAATAAAAGTGATCGCTTACCGTTATTCTACAATAATTTATTGAACAAGAACAAAGTCTATAATAAGAAACAGTCATACATACACAATTGAAACACACTTGCCCTATACTTTAGGATTTCTCATTCTAGACCAATTCTTATCAATGTTTACGTTTAAAAATTGAAAAAATGTTTTACAATTTGTTATGTGAAACGATTTTGTAAAGCTTTTGACAGTGTGCCGCACGAGCGCTTACTACAACTTGAAAAACACGGTATCGGTGGAGCACTGCTCGAATGGTTTAGATACTTTCTCACGGATCGTTATCAACGTGTTATGGTACGTGGCTCGCAGTCAAACTGGTCTCCCGTTAAATCAGGGGTACCCCAGGGAACAGTTTTTGGTCCAATTTTGTTCCTCATTTATATAAACGATCTACCCTCGGAAATTCAAAGCTCGTCTAAGCTCTTCGCAGATGACACAAAAATTTACCGAAAATTAGTAGACAAAGTTGCAAGCCTGCGAGCAGGCTCTCAGGGTGAAAGAGAGCCTGCAAGGATCCCTATAATATTTACGTGCATGCGTCCAATATTTGGACGCAGAGCTCTGATTGGTTAATAACTGATTCAAATGAAGTGATTGACAAGCTTCCATAAAGTACACTTCCCGTTTGTAAAACCGAGCAACGCAAAGCTTCGGAATTGCGGCAATGTAGAGATTTGTATCCTTGTTGATTTTTTACTGTGAATTAATATAGTATTCATATAAAGACGAGTACTAAAAGCTTGCATGCTTTATTGTGTCCTGAGCTTGTCTGACTTCTAGGCTAAGAAAAGACTGAACAAATTCGCAAACAGAAACCTAGGGACAAGGCATTAATATATCGTTTCTCTTTCATGAAACAATATTGAGAATTATATATTCTGATAATATTCAGTGTTATGCTTGTTTTACAATGTTATAGTGACTATTTAATATTTATAAGTACGCGGCGTTAAAATGTACCGTATGAGTATAAATTTACTCGTCACTTTGTTTACAATAATTATCACATGCATGCTTACAATTCCACCTTTTGTTGCAAAATTTGAACTATAACATTATTAAAATATGTCCAATGTCCATGGTATATCATATATGTCTACGTCTCACCAAAGCCATAAATTTCAGTAAGTTATATTAATTAATATTACTATACTGTATATATATATATATATATATATATATATATTGCAGCATCAAGCAATTCCAAACAACTGAATTAGTTAGCGCCCAGGTAATATACAACTTTAAACGTACTGTGTCTACAGAAACACATGCAGATTGTAATAAAAGGTACAACTTGATGTATTACACTGTACTCGAACCGTTTTATCTTTTTTAGTATGCCCCAGTGGCGGTATGTATTCTACCTCCTCCGCAGGCCATACAGCCCGTTCGCAGGTTTGAATTTGAAATTTGAGACGAAGGCTTGCGTATATAAGGCCTGCTGAATAACATGTCGATTACTTGGGTATTGGTGTCGATTACTCGGTTGGGTCAAATTTCTTCAAAAATATGGCACATCGTCTGCCAATCTTTAGCAATCCCGTTTTGCGAGTATTTTCTAAATACATCTCTAAATACAGCTGTTATGGCTGATAAAAGCGACGAGGAAATTCAAAAAATGGAGGTTTTACAAGCACAAGCGACAGTGATATTAGACGTTGTGAATCTATCATTTGGCCAAATGGGATGTTTTGACTATTATACACACGCATTTAAATAGTTACACTGTACTATAAAAGACAAATATAAATGGAATAAATTTCGTGGATAAACGGCCGCAGCGTGTTTGTGATATGCAAATTATAAACTGATATTTATCTGCTTCTCTTTATAAATCATTGTATATGCTTGTTTGTTCACTGTTCACTGTTCACTGTTTTTATGTATATTGCGGATACGAAAAGCGATCTATATCAGAAGTAGTTAAAGACTTTAATAATAATATTGTTTTGTTAAAATGATATATTAAATATAATTTGGTTTCTGGCTTCCCGCCATTTTGGAAAATTAGTCCGCAGGCCTTTCGGTTCGTTTCGCTACAATTTAATTTTTTTGAAAGGCCTGCGGAGGAGGTAGGTCTGTATTCGAAACTAACGAAATAATAAAATATAAATGGAGTTCAATGTTAATCCGTTTATGTTTACAGTATTGAAGTGTATTTCCGGTCTGCGGTGATTGGTTGTTATTAATTGACCTGTGACATCCTAATTGAAGGGCGCCACGCAATCATCATAAGGATCCTTGCAGGCTCTCTTTCACCCAGAGAGCCTGCTCGCAGGCTACAAAGTTGCCGACACAAGTATTCTACAATCTGATTTAGACCGTATGCGAAATTGAACTGAAAATTGGCAACTGAACTTCAACTTTGAGAAATGCGTAGTAATGCGAATAACACACTCAAAAGACGTCTCTCTACCCGAATACTATCTATCAGATAAGAACAAATTTAAAGATCTAGGTATCATGATGGCACATAACCTAGCTTGGTCATCTCATGTCCATAATAGGCTATTAGTAAAACACGGAGCACGGAGTACGGAGCACGGAGCGCGGAGTACGGAGCACACGAAGCACACGGAGCACGGAGCACACGGAGCACGGAACACATGGAGCACGGAGCAATAAAAAACGAAAATCCTTTATAATAAAATACACTGTTTACTATTACAAATTTTTGTTATTGTTAATAAAGTTTTTCGCGTTTTACACGTTGGGGAAGTAAGAAAATTGGGCTTTTAAAAAACACATATGCAAAACTTCGGCAGTTTTTGCCAAAAGCCATAGTTGTATTTAAAATAGGATTGTGAAACTCGTTATCTTACATCTATCAAGCTTGTGTAGTTATGTTTATAATTTACTCTCTATATTATATTATAATATATTGCGATGGCCAACGCATAAAGAAACACTTCAGAGGAAACACTTAGACTGACAGCCGATATATTATTTTCGTTACCCCTGCCAAAAAACAGCCAAGTATATTCATCTTTCAATGTAGCGGATCGACTGAACTTTAAATCTTGTGATGAGAAAAGTGAATTTTCGGTTTATCCTTCGGCTCAGTGACCAATGGCAGTCATGTGCTGTACGGCCTAGGTTTAAACAGTTATACAGTACATCATTACTGCTTTCATTCTTTCAATCCGTTTTGAATATTCGGAATCATTCACAATATTACAAAACTTTAGGATAGCTGTAGAACTACAAATGCTGTGGAATAAAATAAAAAAAGAACATTCCTAAAAATAAAAAATTGCCTAAAAATATCACTTTTAATTACAAAATTATCAATTTCCCAACATATATATGTTAGGTATGTTATTATACGTAATATAAGCCTCAATTGAAGGTAAAATTCAATCACAAACGCTTCGCAAAACGTTTTAAAGTGCTCTTTATAAAACTAAACTGCCTTTAATTAAATGGCTTTATCGATAAACTTTGAGGTTGCAATAAAATGATTTCAAATTCTCGCTTGCAAATAACTTTGCTTTCTTTCTTATTTAAAAAATTCAATATAATAAAAAAGGGAATCAATATTAAAGATACACTGAAATTATATGCTGTATTGTTTAGTTGTTTCATATACACAAAGGTCGTCGTGTTTTAAAGCCATTATAAAATCAATATTTAAAACAAACTTACCTTCGTTAACGTCGGCTCCCTTCTTTTAGCCTATTCTTTCGCCCTTTCTTTCTTGAAATTTACGGCAAAATCTTGCAAAAATGCGAGCAAAAATGAAATATATTTGCAAGCCAAATTTATCAATCATCAAATCAAGAAATGTCTGCTATTTCGTTGTCATTGTCATTTAAATTGGACCAATCAGTGTCCGCTATTCATGACAATCCGCCATGTTTTTGAAATCAGTGAGGATGACCACCCATCGTTGGTCACCCACGCCCGCGATAATTGATGAACTTTAGACTTCTCTAATGCTTTCGTTCCCCCGGGTGTAAATAGCCGGGGGGAATTAGTACCCTCGCACGGCGCGAAGCGCCGTCGCCCCGGGGATAAAGAGTAAATTATAAACATAACTACATAAGCTTGATAGATCTGTAAGATAATAAGTTTCACAATCCTATTTTAAATACAACTATGGCTTTTGGTATTTGCATATGTGTTTTTAAAAGCCCAATTTTCTTACTTCCCCAACGTGTAAAATGCGAAAATACTTTATTAATAATAACAAAAATTTGTAATAGTAAACAGTGTATTTTATTATAAAGGTTTTCGTTTTCTACTGCTCCGTACTCCGTGTGCTCCGTACTCCGCGTGTGCTCCGTGCTCCGTGTGCTCCGTGTTTTACTAATAGCCTCCATAATATTACTAGTAAAGCAAACCGAATGCTGGGTCTTGTTAAGCGGACCGTCGGATCATCTAACTTAGCAAAATTCACCTCAACCTCGTACCCAGGGCTAGCCGCGAATTGAAGGCGGCGGCGTAGCCCTGGTAAACGCTGGTCACGTGACTCGAACATTACGTAATTGTTACTTTTCTGATCCGGGGGGTGAATTCTAGAGGTGAAACTCGACGACCAACAGTTTTTAGTACGAAATTCTTCAATCTTCCGTGTGAATTTTGCATTTCAAGCTTTTCTCAAAGTACGGCGATCGATCAAATGGATCAATACTTTCTAGATCTGTGGAAAAAACTCAGTGAGATTTGTTCGTATTCGACGTTTAAAAGACTTGGATATGTCGCTCAAGACGCTGGATCATTTGCACAGGTTTGTGGTTTAGTACTTTGTTCAGTTTGTTGCGACTTGCGAAGCAAATGAATGCAAATTCAACTCTTGTATAATGACTAAAAGTTGGTTAGTAGAGGGACAACTGATACAAAAGATATGAATACTTCAACTTCAAACTAGGAACAAGTTCTGAAGTTCATGGACATCCCTAATATATGGACATTGATATTTCACCAATATGTAAATATGACTACTAAATATATAAAAGGATTGCTGTTGTATATGTACAAGTGTTGTGCTGTGGTATTTACGTTTTAACCCTTTAAGTCAATGCACCCAGATGCGCCCTACTTTGTTAGTTTACTCTGTCTAATGCCAGACAATTCTACTCGTCAGGGGGAAAGTGCATGCTGCCACTCAATGGGTTAACATAGTCGATGAACATGCCAAATGATCCTTGACCGTGGTAGTGCATTTTTGCACTTGCTGGATGATATCGCAACCAGCATTGTTTCAGAGGAAGAGCCCTGAGATCATGCTGTGTAGCAATTGGAATCTCACGTCACGAAGGTCTTGCATAAAGCTGGCAAGACCTTCGCTCAGAAGCCAGGATTAATATTAATTCCCCACATATACACTTGGAAACCGGACTGTCCCATCTGCCATATGCAGGACAAAATAACATGCAGCCTGGACTTTAACTGTTAAACAACCAAATCAGCATGATAAACAGTGTGATGATTTTTGCTCAGCCCAAACCAAAGCCAGTTTTCTAGAATTAAGTCGCAGAATCCTAAGAACTCTGAACTCGACCTCCAACTTGAAGAGCTAGCTATGCTTACAAAGTCAACAATAACTGTGCATGGGAAACCCTGAATTGAAGTGACCAGAACAAATCTTCAAAGGATAATAGAGAGATCAGATTTGACTTCCACTACTGCTATTGCTATCATTAACTAACCAGACAAGTTTCATCTACCCAATCAAACACTGGATGCAACTGCCAGATCAAGTAGTGGTAGTGGAAGTCAAATTTGAATCTTTCTATATGGATTTCAGAGAGACCAGTCATTATTTGCTGATACATTATTATAACTTGTATAATCAAAAGCTACTATATTAATTTATGATATTAAAAATTGATATAATTATCTATAAAGTGAGACTAATTTAAATATTCATAACATGAAAATGATTCATGCCAGGATTCATGCAGGTGATTGAATAAACCATGTAGTGTACATTCTGAATCTCCACAAATTCCTTGACATTATTTTTCCAGTGCAGTGTAAAACTATATAAATATGACACAGGTTGCAGGTATTAAGTTGCATGTCCACCAGTGTGCTGAAATACCATCCAGTGATCCGCTGGACTTATTCATTGTTACTTGCATATATCTTGCTTAATTTAACTGATTCTGCCCCATTTCTTGTACCCATAAATTTCTTTTCAATAATCTAGAAAACTTCAAAATCATTCAATAAATTAATTTATTAAAAAATTTGGTGAAAGGTAAGGGGTCAATAGATGAAGAAATCATTTCTTCTTGTTCATGCATATGGCCCCCATCTCTGTCAGGTGTTAGAGTAGAAATTTATTGAAGCCTTCAGAAAATAATTATGGCAACAAGGTTACAAGCTACACTGCAGAGTTAGGCAATTTTTTAAAAGATCTCAAGGGTACAAAAAGTTTATACCTCTGTATAGGAGGCAAGAGAACAAAATATATGTATAGGGGCAAGGGAACAAAATAATGAAATTTTGAGATTAGGGGGCAGGTTTTTACGATGGGGTGCTAAACCTTTTCCCTAAAATATCCCTGACCAGCTGCAGTTGTCATGGTTATTAAAATACTCATTAACTCACTGACATTAAATAATGCTGAATAAATGCTGAAACTGATGTTTGACTATTAAAATATCCTAGCAGTTCAAGACCTTGAGGTTCATCAGATTTTAGCTTTGTCAACCTGGCCACTCAGTTATTACTACACAACACACCATCAGATTATACACAACACAGAAAAATAATGGCTTATTTAAATAATTTCAGGTCATTAAATGTAAACGTAAAAAACCCAAAGTATTTGAAGTTAATACTGCTGTGAACAACTGTAATTAATACTGTAAACACGTTTCTCGCAGCGATAAATCAATATTGTAAATAATAATCATGTGAGAAGTAGAACTTTACTGAGAGTCTGAGTATAGTATTATAGGCCATTGTCTGGCCATGTGTTTCTCAATATTTAAACTACAAATTCAGCCAACTATAACATACTGTATAAAATATAATAGCCTTTGAAATATACATTTCATAAAGCTGGTCAGTGTAACAAATAATTAAAGGCAACCGCAATGCCAACATTGCGATATTTGCAAGAGTGCAGGTGCACGTGTTAACTCATGGGATCATACTGTACCTTTTACTTGATGGAAATCATCACAAATAGTACGTACGAGGTTGCAATTATTGTCTCCATAATTGTCCTTCGAAAGCCGAAACAATGAAACATCGCGTCATCGCCTCCTCGGCGATTTATATGATGCGATATAAAAGAAGATTGACGTACATTCGACGTAATATATAAACGTAACACATTAATTAAAAAGAAAGATTACAACAAAAAATAAAAGAATATAAATAATCCACGGCAATTCAAATTCTATTCGTGAACTTTTCGTCGCCCCCCTGTCTTTATTTCCATAAAGCCCGCTCGCAGGCTAATACTCCAAGAATCTTGGAGTATTT
>CACRXK020007697.1:0-16014 GCA_902702795.2 Paramuricea clavata
AAAGGCAAATTGCGGTGACAAAACCAAAAGTTATTCACTTCTCTACTCAAAGCACTGAAAAACACCATAAAGAGAAAAACATTTTAAACCTACATCAGGTAAGCCTTTTAGCTCAATTTTCTCATGTTTCTGTTTGGAAAGAAACGGTTTTTAGCCAAAATTATTTTGCGCGCCAATGTAGGCTGCTATAAAATGTCAGACACGCGTTCTCTTTTGAAGTCTGGCTCTGAAAAACAATCGCTTTTTTTTAGTTTGAAATAAGCTTTCATTAGGACTAATTGTGTAGAAATGTTATCTGTATGCTCAAATGAAAAAGATAATTCAGGTATTCAACATAGCTATAAAAGGGTGAAATAAGGACTTTTATCTTTGGTTGTTTGTCAGACATGAGAAACCACATTAGTGCCATTTTGTCGCGCGTGCTATTTTATAAAATAAACACCTCAAAACCATAAACTTTTAGTTCAGAAAACTACAAAGTTTCCCATAGACATTATTAAAAATGTTCTAGTGAAACGATTTCATGATAAATAAGCGAGCAATGGGCTCGAAAGGACGGCTAAATTATGTTTTTGTTGGGACTTCAGTTTCATGGCTTCCCGCAAAGGAAGCCATTTCAGAGAGAAGCGACAACAACGGCAAACAAACGTCGCGACCAAATTTTGATAACTTTTCCTTCTGATTCAACATGTAGTTACTAGAAAATGAGGTTGGATCAACATTACTATCTGCCTTATCGATTTAAAGTTTTATGGGGATATAAAACCCAATACAAAAAGCATTTTAAAAGCTTTAGAACTCAAGTGCTGACTTTTTGGGAATTCGCACGCGGCAAGCAAGCACATTAATTCAATACACTTATTTCAAACCACAATATGTCTGAAACGAGTTGTCATTTTAAGACTAAATTGATGAAAATAGATATAACAGTGATTTTGGAGTACCCTACTTACTTAGTGTAATTTAATACTCGAAGTATTCTTGCCAAATAGGGCACGTACGCATACAGTAATTTAATCTGGTGTCGTTTGAAACATACTTTAGCTAAAATAACAACTTGAACAAGAAGACCAACAATGGGGTTACGAAAACAGTCGAAATAGTGCCCAAATTTGCATAAACAGTTCCTCTAAAAAGATAACTTTAAACTAGATTCAACCAACATTAATGCAGTCGAATTTTGTGAGTGTTTGATCGCATATTTCTACTCAAAAATACCCTTTAAAAAATCGTATCTGCTCACTTGTGTTCCGTGTTCATCTTTCTTGTGATTTCCGACTTCTATTTTTAATAAAGTTTGGAGAAATCCTCATCTTTTTGGCTGAAAATCTCGCGCATGGTTCACAGAAAAACTTGGCCCCAAAACGTCAATGCATTCGCTTTCCTTTCATGCCAAATTTTCGTTGTAGTTGATTCAGAAACCTCTTCTTTTCTTGCTTTTAAAACTTGCTGTAAAATCTTTCTTTGTAACAGAATCGCCATTATTCATTATTTTTGGAAAACTAAGATTTTAAACTTGAAAAACTTTGCGAGTTTCTGACCGATTTTCTTGCATGATACACCATTGAAAAGCTCGAATTTCACGTTCTATTTTCGTATCCGTTGCTAGGCAACCCAATAAACACGTGCTCAAATATCATGCCCGCAAGTTAAGGTGTCATGCCAGGGCGCATTCGGGCGCATTGTCCGTTACCCACTTGTCAATCTCAGGGCGCATACGGGCGCATTGGGCGTTAATGAGTTAAAGAATTTTTTTTTCATAAATTTGATGTTGTCTAATCTATTACGCCATTTAAATACTCTTATTGAAATTTGATTCTGGATTACCGAGCGTATTTAGACCCACTTACATAATAAGCATTTAATTAAGGACTTATCGCGTTGATTTCCTCTTACGAAATGTTGTAATACTAGATAAATAATCTGCTAATGTATCGTCGTGGGCCGTGGACTGGAACATAGCATGAATCACACATAACCGCCCACAATTATGAGTAAACCGGTGGTCAGAGTTTTCTCAATGAGAGTAAACTGGTCGATACGCCATTCGATTGGCTAAACGGCTGCGCTCCGACGGATGTAAACCGGTCATAAACCTGTGAGTCGAGCAGTATTTAGAGAAAACTGGGAATGAAAGTTAACAGAACTCGAGGACGCGCGAAATATGTTTATAATTTTGCGTGACTGAAAATTGCGTTGGCGATAGAAGCATTTACATGGATTTTGTTGTTCATTTTGAAGGTTTGTTTAAAAGTATATAGTCTAAAGTTATAACTGTAAGCTATTTCTACCTACTGTATAATAAATATCGATCCGTCAACAAGCGTATCGATGTTTATACGTGTAACTTCTACGCAGTCTACACTCATGATAGCGCGAAATATGTGTATAATTCTTATAATATTGCATGACCGAATCATTGCGCTCGTGACAGAGAATCAGGAAATAATTGTAAAGCTTTCACGCTCTTGCAGTTTGGTTTCTATTTCATTGTTAAAGCGGTTGGTTTGAAAGCGTATAGATCTAAAATTACAACTATGTTTATATTAAAAGCATCTCTACTTGTTGTACTTATAATAAATATCGATGCGTCAGCAATTTGCCAATCCTATATTTTTATCACCAGCTAATAAGTTTCCGAAAAGGTTCAATTCATTGTTTGAGCTGCGTATATTAGTCCAAAATTATCTTAAAACAGGTATTTTCTAACTATTAAATTAATTTAAAAGGTGACGCCAGAACGCAGGAAATGCTGTTTTAGAGGCCCGAATTTTAAAAATTTCCCGGGGGTGCATGCACCCCCGGACCCCCCTAGTGGTTGTGTAAACCTAGTAAACCTGTCATCCAAAATGCTGGATCCGCCCCTGCATATGTGTATGGATATGTCCAGAGAATTTCCTGAGATGGACAACAGATGCCAGAAGAATTACACTCTGTTAATAAGTTTTCCAGAAAAGGTAATTATTTATGCACTCTGTTTATATGATAATTGTTGTAAGTTTTCTAATATATAAATCGCTCGGCATCGTTTCTTTTGAGTTTACTATCTTACAACAAACTAAAAGTCAACATTTCGTAGAGCAATTTTGTTAAGCAAAACAGGTTGTCATAGGTAGCAACACCTTCCGAACTTACACACACCCATGAAAAATAATAAGTCAAAATTTGGTCAAGTGGAACATTTGGGTCAACAACATAATTCCAGTTGGATTCGTCTTGTATATTACATCCAGTTTATTGAAATGGCAGATATTGTTGTGATCTCAAACTGAGCGATGCATATTCGTATTTGAAGGAACTAATATTTCTGTTTGGTGCGAGTCGTTACCAGCTGAGTCAGAACATTTCCTCGCATCCTCTGGTGGCTCATTGAAAAATTCCAAGAACCAATTATCATAAATGTACTAGCTGATACATTAATTTTACATAATGAAAGGAACAATACATTATCAAATTAATCACATTCCCAATAATTAGCTAGATTATACATACAGGGTGTATAAAACAGTAGACAATTTTGAAACCGCTCTAAATTTCATGAATTGTTCATGCAATGATTTTTAAAATAAATATAGAATATTTGGGCATTTATAATGTAAAATTAAAAAAATTGAAAATATAAATTTTCCATGGCAGGGGAGAGGGTAGAGGGGCTTTTTAGCAGCATTAAATATGGTGTGCGCACAAAATAAAACATATTAAACCTTTATAAAACGTGTTTTGAGTTAATGGACGAGAAATTTGTTATCTGTTTTATTATCATAGTGTTCTTCAAATAGCTGCTCAAACTTTCATCTTTTTGCCACCCATGCTTTTCACACGTCTTTGAAATTATGCATTTACCTAATATGCATACTGTTATTTTGCCTTTTCTCCCCAGAGACCTGTTTAAGTGGCTGGCTATTTGAAAGACTTAAAATTGAGCAAATTCAGTGAAATTTTGACCATTACTAAGGGCATACAGATACAATTTTGAGTGCAAAATGATTAGTGGTTATCTAGATAAAAATATTGCATGACGGCCCTGTTGTGACGCAATATGCATATCTACAAAAATCCAACAAGATGGCGGACATTTAATTTCTTTCAATTAAAATATTTGCAGAAGTAAGCAAGATATGAAAAAAATGGTAAGAATTTTATATATGGTTTTAAGAGGCCATCTCTGTAAGAGCAGTACACTGGATATCTGTTCAGAAAATATTTGACCTTCAAACTTTGTAGTTAAAAAGTATTTCATACGACGTTTATACGGTGCTTACACATTTTCTATATCTTTTGATATGGCCATTTTTTCCTAAATCTTTCAAATACAGGCTAAAACTCGCTTTCCCAATTAAGCCAAAAATATGCCGTTTTTTAATGGCAATATCTCAAAAGTTAGAAGCAGTGAAGAAACTAATATACCAATAAAGTTTAGCTTGTATGCCATATTAAAAGCCTCTTTAAAAAAAGGTTGCGGTATTTTGTGCAACAGCCCTGCCAAATTACGAAATTTACATAGAATTTTGACATTTCCTTGTTATGTGATAAAAACGTTTTATACCTAAGCACATGTTATAGAAATCTATAAAATTGGTAAATAATAATAATAATCTTTATTCAGGTAGCCAATTTCTCCCGAAGGTGATTTACAATTGGGTCCTGTAATTACCTAATTAGAAATAAGTTACAAATTTGCTTAAAAAATATATAGTTACGGAATAGTGAATTACATACGATAATAAGTTATTTACAAAGCCTTTTCTTAAAAATAGCAAGATTTGGTGCCTCACACATGGTCACATCAAGAGTGTTCCAATCATCTACTGATTTATTGTTGTCCATTGACCCCAGTTTGTTCTAGATTTAGATTTACGGATGTCCTTATTATGTCTGGTATTATAATTATGAAAATCCTTACTCTGCGTATAATCAAATTTATGTAAAAACATATTATTTACACATTTGTACATAAAGATAACACAATGATGTTGCGTTCGCCGAACTTCTAATGGCTTCCATACCAGTTGTCTCAGTGCGTCGGTACAAGAGTGATAAGGTGGTAGGTAAAGAATAATTCGGGCAGCTTTATTCTGTAAAACCTGCAAGTCTGCCATAAGTGAAGAATTTCGTCTATCTCCCCAGATTATATCACCATAGTCTAACACTGGTAAAATCAAACTATTGTCGAACATGATCCTCGCATATTGTTTCAGCAGATGTTTGATACGCCTGAGTAGTCCTAACTTTTTGTCGACTTTACATCTAATGTGATCTACATGGTCCTCCCATGAAAGGTGATTGTTAATTTTAATTCCCAGATAGTTAAATGTTTCAACTTCGTTCAGAAACTCTTCTTCAACCTCAAAATTGATGGAGTCAACTTTGCCCAATCTCTTGCTACTACCAACTAACATGAATTTAGACTTCGAGACATTTAAAGTTAGATGGTTTTATACCTTCAGCCAGTCGGTAACAATCTTCAAATCAGTGTTTAGGTTACTTTGAAGATCATAAACACATTTGTGCGCATAGTACATAGCAGCATTGTCCGCATATAATGTTATTTTATTGTTGTTAAGGATGTTGGGTAGATCATTCAAGAAAATTCTAAACAGTAATGGGCCCAGAATAGATCCCTGGGCTACCCCAACTTGGACAGGCTGCTTGTCAGAGTACACATTATCATTACACACAACTTGATTCCTATTTGAGAGGTATGACTGAAACCAGGCGAGATCATGATCATGGATTCCATAACAAGATAATTTTTCCAACAATATAGAGTGGTTAACCATATCGAAAGCCTTTGCAAGATCGAGAAATATAACTCCTGTTATTTTTCCATTGTCCATGTTCATTAGAATGTCATCTGAAAATTGAGCAACCGCTGTAATTGTTGATGAGCTACGTCTGAAACCAAACTGTTGTAAAGAGAGTAAATTATTTTCATCCAAGTATGTTGAAAATTGTTGGTGAACTGCCCTTTCCAGAAGCTTGCTTACCACAGGGCAAAACAAGGGCTTACCACAGGGTAAAAAAAGGGCTTACCACAGGGCACAGGTCTTTCCATACAGATGGGCTGTTCCATACAAAAAAAGGGCTTACCACAGGGCACAGGTCTTTCAGGAACTGCCCTTTCCAGAAGTCCAGAAACTGAACTGCCCTTTCCAGAAACTGCCCTTTCCAGAAATCCATGTTTCCAGAAGTCCACAGAACTGCCCTTTCCAGAAGTCCACAGGAACTGCCCTTTCCAGAAGCTTGCTTACCACAGGGCAAAACAAGGGCTTACCACAGGGTAAAAAAGGGCTTACCACAGGGAACAGGTCTTTCCATACAGATGGGCTGTTCCATACAAAAAAAGGGCTGACCACAGGGCACAGGTCTTTCCATACAGATGGAAATGTTTTGGTTTCAATGGATTTGTTGAACAAAGAGGTTAATATTGGTGCAAGTAGTACTTCAGCAGCATCCTTTAACATTCGCGAGCTGGTTTTATACAATCCTATGGCTTTATTCTGTTTTAAACTTCGTAATTGGGCAAGTACATAATCACATGTTATTGATTCAAGGTTAAATACGGTACTACAGCGATCAATCCCTAAAGAGCAGCATACAGAAGATCCAAATGTCTTACCCAAATTTATTCCAATATTTACGAAATGGTTGTTCAATAGGCAAGCAATAGATTTTGGAGATGTATAAGTAATTCCATCGACAATGAGACTTGTAGCCCGAGTGCAGGCCCAAGGAAACTGATAGTGGGCCTGCAAGCAAGGCCCGGTATTTTGTAAAACGCCCCTTTTCATAACACGCCCCATTCGCACGTCAATTGTCAAAAAAGAACCAATGACAGCACCCAAATATTGACAAACAAACTCGCATTAAAATGTTGCGGGGTTTTCTCTGCTTATTCAGAACATAAACAATGTGTAAATGGCTGCGTTTTAACTCCCAAAAAGCAAGCAACACAGTCAGTAATTGCCAAATTTGCAAGTGCTCATTTTCAACTAAAATCGTAACAGAAAACCAGTCTCAAACTTCAAATCGTGAGGGAAGTCGTGCGACCACATTAGCATTCGCTGTCGCCATTGTTATAAATAAATTGTCTCACTTATCAGATTGTGTGTGCAATTCTTGTTGGCGGCGGAAAGTACGAAATTTATTTCAGTTATTTCATTTGGTAAAGAACTCTACAAAAGAAGAGAGGGTTCAGAGTCCAGATTGTTTCGTTTCAAACGGCAATTTAATACCGCCTTCTGTTTCGCTCTCTCAGCGAAGCCTTGTAAATCGCAAAGTGTTTCGAATAGGCTTACATGCAACTGCATCTCAACATCAACCAAAAGATCATTTTCTTGAGGAACATATAACGTATCAACTCTGTTTGAAATTAATGAAACTCAAGTGTAAAGGTTACTATAGTTTACCCCAGTCGTAATGTTGCTATTCCAACACCTCACGACAAGCAATCCCCATTGGCATAACGTCAAAATCATCTCTTCCTTCAAGTAAACAATAAACAGTCTGTTCTTGTTCCATTTGTAATCGAAAAAAGTGATCAATTTTCGAATTTTAAGCTTATCGAGAGAATATCGAGAGCCTTTGTGATGAATCACTGACCTAATTATAGAATCCAACAGCAAACAGCCAATCAGAATGCCGCGTTCGTGGGCGAACGCGGAAAGTACAAAATACCGGGCCTTGCTTGCAGGCCCACTATCAAGTTCCCTTGAGCCTGCTCCCTTGGGCCTGCACGCGGGCTATGAGACTTGTAACGTTACTTGTTAGCTTTGTTGGCAGTGTTTCCTTAAATGCTTTCCATAAACGACTGATATCACCATTCGCATCCTGTATTAAATTAATACTAGAAAATACATGCATGCAGAAACCCTCGCCTTGCTGACAAAACTGACATGAAGTACAGGCCTCGAATTTCCCTGAAATCAATCGACGGCAATGGCGTTAAAAATTGCTGTAGAACGTAACAGCTGTCTACGGCAATTTTGGCAGTTTTCATGGCATTTTTCAAATTACTGTAATAAAACTTTAATTTTATTGTTACTTTGGATTTTTGACAAGCTAGAAACATGTCTACATATTTCTTTGGTGTTTTTTTTTCGAAGAAAACTGAGAGTAAAATAGTAATTTACGCATGATTTGATCAACATCTGAATTCAAGTATCAAAGTAGTAATGCACAGTGAATAGTATAGAAATTGCACTACAGACAAAAAATTGCTGTTGTTGCCGCAGCAGTTTGTTCTCCCTCTTCGGCAATTGCCACGATAAAATCTTCATTGTAAAGTAGTTGTCAGGGTAACACGATAATTTTTTAAGAATATTCTTACAAATGCAAAATCGCCTAAAAATATCACTTTTAATTACAAAATTATTAATTTCCCAACATATATATGTTAGGTATGTTATTATACGTAATATAAGCCTCAATTTAAGGTAAAATTCAACCACAAACGCTTCGCAAAACAACAATATGAAATTGGTCGAAGACCCGTACTCAGGAAATAAAATAACAACATAAAACGCTCACTGAGTTTCCAGCGATATACATACCCTATATGTGACAATGGTAAATGAGCTCACGAGTGGAAGGAATACAGTCGTTCGTTCGTTTATTATTATTAGGTATATATCTAGAAAAGGGTATGTATATCGCTGGAAACTCAGTGAGCGTTTTATGTTGCTTCGCAGAACATTTCAAAGTCACCATACTTCCATATAGACTATGGTGTTATAAAACTAAACTGCCTTTTAAAATGGCTTTATCGATAAACTTTGAGTTTGCAAATAACTTTGCTTTCTTTTATATTTAAAAAATTCAATATCATAAGAATAGAGTCAATATTAAAAAAAAAATACACTGAAAGTGAAATTATATGCTGTTTTGTTTAGTTGTTTCATATATGCAAAGGCCGTTGGGTTTTAAATCAATTATAAAATCAATATTTAAGGTGGCTCGCTACAGTTTATAGAAATGTTGAAAATGCGTAAACTAGATCACCTTTCTCAAGAGATGATGGTCTTTAGAAATCCAAATTTGTACAGTCGAAAATTGGTCAGAAAAGTGACGTCACCTCTGTTGCTATAGCAACAATAACAATTCAAGATGGCCGATATTTTGGCTTTGAACACATTTTACTTTAAAAAAAGGTCGGTTACCCCCATTTTTTATTTCAGAAAACATTTTCTTATAGTACAATACACTATCTGACCAATTTTTAAAAAATTCTCTAATGCAAAAAAAATTTATTTTGAAAAACCATGTTTATAAATTTTTAAAAAATTTGGCATTGCAGAATTTTTTTAAAATTGGTCAGATAGTGTAATGTACTATAAGAAAATGTTTTCTGAAATAAAAAATGGGGGTAACCGACCTTTTTTTAAAGTAAAATGTGTTCAAAGTCAAAATATCGGCCATCTTGAATCATCATTGTTGCCATAGCAACAGTGGTGACGTCACTTTTCTGACCAATTTTCGACTGTTTGATTGTCGCTGTATATATAATATACAAATTTCCATTTGTAAAGAGCATCATCTCTTCAAAAAGGTCATCTAGTTTACCCATTTTCAACATTTCTATAAACTGTAGCGAGCCACCTTAAAACAAACTTACCTTCGTTAACGTCGGCTCCCTTCTTTTAGCCGATTCTTTCGTACTAGACCGAGCTCAAGAAAAACTAAAGAAACGAGATACCTGGTATAAGAAAGGAGGATACGAAAGCATTATTTTTGTACCAGCAACACCAAAATCGATCCTTAAACAACAATACGAAAGAGAAGTTAGACGTATTGGACTCAACATTAAGATTGTCGAACAATCAGGTGTAACCCTCAAACGACAGTTACAACGGTCAAACCCTTTCAAAGAAAAACTGTGTCAAAGACAAGAATGTCTGATCTGTCAGAGTGGGGGAAAAGGAGAATGTAATGCAACAGTCACCTACGAATTAGTTTGCCAAGAGTGTAAAGATAAATATATAGGAGAAACTTCAAGAAGTGCATATAGCCGTGTTAAAGAACAATGAGTGAACTAAGAATGAGTGGAACTATGTGAAAGTTCCCCGTACTATTGTAACAGTAGAGTAATTATATGACTACATGAAGTTTTACCCTTTTTGAACAGAAGATTGACTATATTTGTGCTACATGAAGTTTTTATTCGTTTTTTATCTATTTACAATATGGCGATTTATTGAAAAGGTCCGAAGGACGAAACTTGTTTGAAATCGCCTTTTTAGTTTTTTTTTAATTGTATATATGGTGTAGAAAGCTGACAATAAATATTTTATAATATCAATGAGTTTCTTTCTCAGAGAGCGTTTGAAATTTACAAAATCTTGCAAAAATGCAAGCAAAATGAAATATATTTGCAAGAAATTTATCACTCACCAAATCAAGAAATGTTCGCTATTTCGCTGTCGTCATGCAGTCGTTATAATGCAAACTTTAAATTGGACCAATCTGTGTCCTCTATTCGTGATAGTCCACCATATTTTTGAGATCAGTGAGGATGACCACCCACCCAACACTGTTGGTGACCCACGCCCGCGATAATTGATGAACTTTAGACTCCGCTAATGCTTTCGTTTCCCCGGGTGTAAATAGCCGGGGGGGGATTAGTACCCTCGTACGGCGCTTTGCGCCATCGGCTCGGGGATAATACTTTGATTTTGCCTCCTTGATTTTGCGATTTACTAGGTTTCTAAACTTTTTATACATGTCCCAGTGGTAACCTTCTTTACTGCTGTTCGCCTTTTTGTGATGAAAATCACGGTCATTAATATGAGAAGCTATTGTAGGATTCATCCAAGGCACTTTGACACCATTTATTCTGCGGTATTTCAAAGGAGCGTGTTCATTAAAAATATCAGAAAACAGATTATTCCAACTAATTACAGCATCGTCAATGGAGTCGGTACTTTCAAGTAGGGCATTCCAAGGGACTTGTTGTGGGTCTTTAATGAATGCATCTTTTATTGTAATTCTTATAAGACCGATATTCTATTGTTCTCGGCAATGCATGGGGGACACCACTCTTGCAAACACAATAGACCAAAGAATGGTCACTGAGGCCAAGATGTAAAGCGCCAGAGCTAACAATTCTATGTTTTTCGTTTGTGAATATCATATCTATCAAGGCAGAGCCTTCCGATCAAAACGAAATTTGACCGGAAATTTGCAAAATTGACCGGAATTTTTTTTAGTTTAGTTTGACAAAGTCCACTCCTCCCCAATGAGCAAACTCTGTCAAGCATGCAGACGTGCACTGAGTAAATCACTCTACTTGCAATTGTGTAAGGCAATTGTAACTGTAGCGAAAATTCAAAATGGTTGTGAGCCGACGGGTGTTTTAAATTGATTGACGGGTGATTTAAATTGCAAATTATTAAGACTCACCTCACATTTTCTCGACAACACCACGCTGCAAGCCACCTTCTTGTTTATTGAGCCCGTGAACCAGCCTAGTTCCTGGCCTTCTCGCTTCCGCCTCATTATTTTAGGGGGAAGTTGATAAGGCTTGCAGGTTGACCATGATAAAGCTGTATTATTTGGAGACTGGGGAAACTGACAGCCCGCAAGTTCACGACAGCCTGTAACTCACCCACGCTTGGAAGGCCAGGGACTAGGCTGCCTGTGAACTATACTTTCCAGTTGATTACTTTATATTAGCCTAATATAGATAATCCAAACTTACAGATGGTACTCACTGTGCTGAGCGCCGACCCGATCATTAAGAAAACATTTTTCTTTTTCTCAAAATTTAGCCGGACAAAATTTCCGATCATTTCAACATTTCGTCGGAAAAATTGGAATTTGGTCGGAAAACCGCCGGCCGTTATTTTAGGCTCTGCAAGGTGCTCGAGTTTTCATAATTCTTGTTGGAGAGGATATTATCTGCTCTAGATCATAATTTTCTGTGGTTTGTCTCAACTTTCTCATGAGCGATGAATCCATGCATGGCGATTATTTACTCTCTGTAATGAATTATCCAAGTCAGTCAGAAATTTGTTGATAGGTTGGGATGGGGTTCTATATATGCATCCAATAATCAAAGGTTTACATTTCGTACGGTGTAATTCGATCCAAATAGCCTCATTATTGCCCTTCAGGTCGTCCCTTAAGCTGTAGTTCAAACTCTCACGACAATAAATTGCTACCCCACCACCTACACCATTAACTCTGTCTTTCCTAACTCACAAATAGCCCGAGATGTTGATCTCGTCCTCAGATATATCTGGATTTAACCATGTTTCAGATAATGTCAATATATCAAACGATTTGCTATTAGTCATTCCTACCACCAATTCATCAAGTTTACTTGGTAGGCTACGGATGTTTAAGTGTGCTATCTTTAACCCTCTAGATTTAACATCAAAGCCGACTTTTTCTGAAATAGTATTAGTTGCTCCAGGGCCAGGTTGTGGACAGATATCACCAGCAAGTAATACAAGACTTCCAGTCCATAAGATCCATCTTCATTAATTTCAATACCTTTATAACTTTCCGTTCTACTGGTTGCCTACAAATTGCATCATACGTTGGCCTGCCCAAGACTTCATTTCTCCTCGGAAATATCTTTATATCACTTCCACTTCCAATAGACAAAAACCTAGCTTTGTTAGCACTAGGATTACCAGTATTTTGGAAGTTTAAAATCAAATACAAGACAAGATATAACGTAAAAATGCGAGCGAACTTCGGAGCATGTATCGCCGCCATGTTGGGTTTCTCAGTTTTGGGTTTTGTGTATCGCCGCCATGTTGTGCTTGTTTTCATACGAAGTGTGTGAATGTTAAAGTTGATCTGGGAATCACAGTGACCAGTAACCTTTCATGGACAACCCATATCAACAAAATAAAAGTCAAGGCAAACAGGTTGCTGGGTTTGCTTAGAAGAACATGCCCCTTGTTAACAGACTTGTTCTGAATGCTTAGATAAAATATGGGGTTAAAGCTTATGTTCACACGATATTGGTTACGAAACAGTGACAGTATAAAATGGATTGTGTGCTTGTTTTCATACAAAGCTTGACACGTTCACATGACTCCGAAACTTCATCTGCCTAGAAAATCAAAATAACAATGTTTATTGTTTCAGATCTTCCTTATCTGAAGAAATATTAGAAAACAATAATGCATTCCAAAATATTCAAAACTAAATAAGTACTTTTAGTATTTTTACACAAGTGAATATAACAAATCTTATACAAGTTGATTGGTGAATTAAGCTGTTATATTCACCTACAGGTGCAAAATGGGGCTAGCCGTTTTGTGGAAGTTACTGAATGCTGATAAACAGATATGCAAAATTAAAATAAATTTTGTCCCAGAAAACACAAAAGACTTGTGTAAAAATCCTAAAACAAATATTTGCCTCAGGCTGGGTGATTATGAATATTCCCTGATAATCATCTTGCCTTCGGCGAATAATTGTTAAATATCGCTGACCACTTAGTCAGGAATCTCTGGCTTTTTTACAGTCCAGTCAATCTACAAGATTTACTTGGTCCAGTTCGAGATAGACTATTATGCAAGTCATGCGAGTCTTTCATTGTTTCAGCTCTCTCAATGCTTTCTACTCTGTGTTAGTTTATAAATGGTCAAATAATATCTCTTTGATACACAACCCATATATCCTTCTCTTCCCTTATAAGTGATAGCTTATATTTGTAAATATTGAAATATATTTCGGCAGTTTTTATTGAAATTTTCCAGCATAATCAGCAATACGATACCTTAGTTCCCATCTCCCTTGTGCGCATAAATTGAAAGCTGGTATTGCCTATTGTCCCGTGGGACATCACAAAAACCTTTTTATGGTTTCCTCTGAATAATGGGGTGATTGTGTATTATATTGTGTGGAAGATACACAGGTAGGTGAAATTCAAAATTGAATTTTTGCAACAAACTATTTTAAACTTCTTGAAATTTTTTAAATCCTTTCCCTTCCCGAACATTAAAACCTTTTAGGAATTTAAAGTTTTGCTCTGTTCTGTTCTGTCATAAAATTATTTGGAATTAAAAATGCTCTTATATTGTTGATATATTGTTGAGATATATTTACACTCGCGATTTTTAATGCAATTTTTCCTGCAATGTTTTCTGCTGTTAACATGAAATCACCAGTGTAAACATCCTGCATTTTCACTGGATGTTCTTGTCAATATCAATGCAACTTGTTTTAACTGTACATATAATTGAAGAACATATGGACAAAGGTGAATGAAACCTACAACATTTCTGACATCATTGCGTACAAGACACGGTAAATAATCGGAAATTGTGGTCACTAGTAAGTAAAATCCTTCACTTTCTAGTAAACGTTATTTATGGAGTGACACATCAGCCAGTATTCCCGATTGTATATAAGTTTAATATTTTATTCTTTAATCAGGGGTTCGACTGCTTCATTGAGCAATGAGCAAGTGTTGTTTATGCACTTGCGACTTAGATAATGGCCAACCAATTGTGGAATTGCATAAGAAAGGAGCCGACTCCATGAACGACGTTGGCGATGAAGGGATTAACTTTGAGATTGGCCAGAAGGTCACGTTAATTGCCGCAGAGATTTCTGCCGAGAAGCTGGTTGAAAGAAAAACTCTGGACCGACAATTGCAACAAAAGTCAAATCAACCACTTCAAGATGCTCGTCGAATCCTCAATTTCTATGGAATGAGCATTGCTTCTTCTGTGGTGAACCAGCAAAATACGATGGGTGCAAGAAAGGCTTTGAAGTTATCCCAGTGAGAACAGAAGATCTCCAAAACGCGATAAGTGGCATTTGTCATGAAAGGAACGATGAATGGGGTTCAACCGTGTTGGGAAGCCTGGAGTATGCCAGAGACCTACATGCTGTTGATGCTTGTCTATCACAACCAATGTAGTGTCAATTTTCGCACTGGTAAAGATGTTCCATGTAAGTACAACAGTGATAATCAAACAAAGAAACAAAAACAAGCCGGAAGACCACAAAATGTCTCAAGGATTGATGCATTTCTGAAAGTTGTGAAATATTTGGAGGAAAATGACGAAGAGCAGTTTACCGTTAACGACTTGTGTGACAAGATGAATGACTTTCTTAAAAGTTCAGATGATGAAGCATACAGTGCTGTCTACATGAAAGATAAACTTAATGATCATTTTAGTGACAAAGTTGTTATCACAACCATTAAGAACAAAGCCAATATTGTCACTCTACGGAAAACTGCAGCATCGATAATTAATGAATTTTACTGCACTTCAAAACAGACCAACTTTGAAGCGGAGAAAGCAAAAATTGTGTCAACTGCTGCACAACTCTTTAAAAGCGAGATTAAGAACTTTGAAATTGCTACTATATCTATCCATGTGGTGATGAGGTTTCATCTACTGAGGACGCTTTGAAATATGTCCCAAACCTTCTTGAGCAATTCTTAAGATCTCTGTTTGTAGGAAAGGATATTGATTTAAAAGTTACAGCAATCACACAAGCAATGATCCAGGCTACAAGACCTAGAGCCATTATGGGCTCCCTTCAATTTGCTCTAGGCGTTCAGATGCATCATCACTTTGCTTCACATATCAACTGCTCACTGCCTCCCGTCAACTCGAAAAATAAAGGACTGCATTATCGTAACGTTTGTACATAGAGACATGAGGGAAGCATTTTACAAAAATTGCAGTAAGTTAATTGGAAAAAAAGTCAAGACCTGCCTATAATTGCAAGTGAGTATGGCAACAAGTCACTGACTTTTCACAGAAAAAGACTTGTTGGTAAAGTAAACAAATTTAAGTGCAGGAGTAAATGGAAATGTGTTTGGAGGATGAAAAATAAATACTGGCTGCATAACCGGCCTCAACCCATTAAGCTGCCCTTAATGCACCTTTTATCATCTTATCAAGAGGTGAGCATTGGCACTGAATGGGTTAAACACTTTTTTACAGGAAAATTGGGGATGATTAACAGTGAAATAAGACTATTAAAATGTAATTGTATGTCCAAAGAGAGTGGAAGGGTTGACTTACCATTCCTCCC
>CACRXK020007698.1:0-22224 GCA_902702795.2 Paramuricea clavata
CTAAAACATGCAGGGATAGAGTAGAGTACTCGAAAATGGGGGAGGTACAGTATATGAATGACCTGTAACCTTGGGGGGTTCGGGGGCATGCTCCCCCGCGAAAATTGAAAATTTGAACCTCGGAAATGCCATTTCCTGCGTTTTCAGCCATGGATTCGTCCAACAACTTTGCTGTACTAAGCCTAAGGAACACTTACTGTCCTTTTATTTTAAACAAGGGAAAATCACAAAATGAGCTTTGATTAATATGTAATAGAACAAGATTTCAATAATGCGATTTTTAGCTGCCCTCCGAAACAACAATGTTCCACCAAATGTAGCTCTGTAGCTTTTCAATCGTTCATACAGATAGCTTGTTGGGGATCGGGTTGCATCCTCTTCAGAAATTTTTTAAAATCTAGGCTCTCTAAACTGGCATTTTCGCATTAAAATCATCGTATATGCAGTACGTTCAACTTGCATCCTGTAGATGGGCCTTTGAAGCTTTTTAAATATTTAAAATAGTTTGGAGCTATGTTATCAAAAAACGCACACAGACTCAACCATCCAAAAATACTTTTTCTACCATGCATATTAGATATTTATAAATAACTTATAAACTTGTATATATCTTAAGCCCAGATTTTCTCAGGGGGGGGGGCGACAATTTTGCCAGGGAACTTAACGCCACTGGCTATCGTATATGTTATAGGCTCCAAAGGCGGTAGAATCCCTGATGTTGTCCACTGTTCACCCCATGTTCTTTTAAGCAAATGTGCCTGGTCAAAAATGCAAAATCGTGCAAGCCTGTGGACACAATACTGAAGTGAAGAACGTTGAGCGCTCTCTTTTGCATGATATTTTTTCTCGATTATATGCTGCATGATTTTTTTCTTTCTCCTTGGATTGCAGGATTTTTTTTAAATCTTCCACCCCCTCAAAAATCCAATGGTCCGCCCCTAAATGCGTTTTATTACCCTCTATTAAGCCGATTTTCCACTAGCGAATTTTTCCGCGCGAAGCGACGTTTCTCCTTTGTCGGCATCCATTTTGAAGCCCTCGGAAACCGTCAAAATTGAGATCGGCAATAAAGGGCTGACTTAAATTTGACCTAGGTCGGCACGTCTCGGCATTTCTTAAAATCTGTTTCAGGTCTTGGAGCACTATTAATCACACATTTACGAATCATTGAAATCGGAATATAACTGGAACGTTATCTCCAGCCGGAAAACTCCAGACGCGCGAAATTTGATTTTCAGACACCTAACGTATATACACAATACCCGTCAATTTTTAAACCTTACACCGTGTGTGTTCAGTTAATCGAACTACGAATCGAATTCTATAATCGGTGACTTTTTAACAGCTAACAGCACCAAAAAATTCTTACTTTGGTTGAATTAAGGTCGGCAAAAATTTGCCGAACTTGGAATGCCGACCTCGTTTTCGAGGACTGATTTTGCCACATCTTGCTGACGTAATAGTGATACCGACAAAGGAAAAGGTCGCTTCGTGCGAAAAAAATCGCCAGTGTAAAACCGACCGCTTTATTGCCTCTTTTATAGAACAGTATAATAAGCAACAACAACTGAACAACCAAACAAATTTAATTAGAAAGAATTTGCATTGCTGCATGTGTGGTTTCTTTGATGCATGCTAGTCGTGATATTCGGTTTGAATTATTCAGGAAGTCAATTTTGGTTTCTTCAGTGGTTATCTTTAGCCAATCCAGTTTTGCCGACTGAGATAATAATTTGCCGATTTGTTCCACCCCCACCCCTGTAGCGCCGGCCCTGGTTTACAGTTTAGGCTGGTTTGATCACGTGAACCTTTGTTGCGTAGCATCTGTTCCTGGGAAAGCTTTCCAACTGTATGAATAATACTTTTTTCGATTTCGAATTACGAAGTTCAATAAAAGTACCCCAAAAGAAAATCTCTTTGCCTGAATTGGTAATTCCAGCTTTTAGTTTATGCCTGCAGGGGATGATGAGAAGTAAGGTATCATATTGCTGATTATAAAAACTACCGAAACAACCGAAATATTTCAATATTTACAAGTACACTCCGTGTTTATACGGCCACCATTTTTATTTTTTCAGCATAATCACCAATGTGATACCTTACTTCCCATCGTCCCCTGCACGCATATACTAAAAGCTGGAATTGCCTATTGCAAACGCTCACTCAAGATTGAGGCTAATTTAATTATATAGTGAGTTCACTTACTTTCTGATGTGTTTTATTTCAGAAGTCAACATCACCAAAATAAAGGAAAACAAAAACACAAAAAGAGTCAACACAAGCATGGTGGTGATTCAAGTCGTAAACAATATCACAGCGGATCATTTCATAGTGGATCATCTAGTCTTGAAATGGAGCACACAACAGGTATCACCGCGTTAAATGAGTTATGAACGCCTGTAGTTTATTGTTGAATTTCGACATTGCACATATAATTTTGATGTTTCCTTAGCCGCTAGTTCAAAAACACACTTTTCATCTAGCCTCATCGACACTATAAAAACGGAACGGATTATCCATCAGACGTATTTCGGCAAAGAAAAGATGGTTTGTGTGACAATCCATGTGTTTTAACGCAGCAAACAGATGAACCATCTGTGAAGACGATGGTCTACATTTAACGTGGCAATGTGATTGGATCAGTTCCTACTTTTTTACTGGAAAATTGGCTTAAGATATATGTTCGTATCTTTTACTAATAACTGAGTAAAATAATTGTCAGATTTTTTAGTTGGCAAATATCACCTAACAGAATTTTCGGAGAAAATAATACCAAACTGAGAGACAACAATTTCCTTGAATTTTAACCGATAACTGACTTGCAAATGCTGCTGCCATTACGACTTTCGACATAATACATCTTTTTCGTTTCCAGGCCATGGGTCGTGTGTCTTAGAAGTTTATGACGTCATATTGAATTCACGTGATCAACATCAGGTAGTTGATGACTTGCTGCAAGCTGGAGCGAAAATAAGTTGGAACGAAAAGACTAAACAGTCGGGAAAGACGTTGACTGCTAAAGCGACTTTTAATTCATATGAACAGGCCGAGCAGGCTTTAATGACGAACACTAATCCAAATTATAAATTGCGTCGGTGCCCGGCTGATATTCCGTTCTTGGAAAGCCAAAACTTTTAGGATTTTATGTCATTATTTTTAAGCTTTTTAGTTAGGGCATTGACGCGTTAATTTTAACAAAATTATGTTAGAAGTAATGAAGTAATATTGATTCAATAGAAGTAGTAGAAATTAATTGTAGTAACCTGTCAAATTTTCTTAGGGACCGTTCATTTTTTATCAGGAGGAGGGGGCTGGTGGTTTTGGGTGCTTTCATTGATAATTTCGTCTCGACCCCCCAACAGATGCAGGGAAATTTCCAGTGACCCCCTTTCTACTCCAAGTTTTTTTCCCATGATCCCCGTACATGCATATGGTCTTGGACTTTTGGTCATGCTAGGTCCTACCCAAGCGTCATAAGATAAGCAATTGTAAAGCAATATACTTCATTTTATAATAGGACAAATCGTCATTGTTTTTTGGCTGTTTAATAAAGTTACCGGAAGTGACAATTTTGTGCATTTTGGCCAAAAGAAACAAAATAAAACTGATTTACATTTTGCATTGCCTTAATACTCAGTGTCACGTCCAGTAGCTTTTAATAAACAGCCATGAAGATGAAGCTTTTTTCTAAGAAAATAAATTGCGTTTTAGAATTCACTAAATGTCTAAATATCACAAATATGTAAAATTCCTAATTGTTCATGTGTACTTTAAATTTAAATTGTCTACTGATGCATGTACTAAAACTTTACTCTGAGTTTTTATAAATGAAAGAGCATGATAGTTGATTGCTTTGATTTTTATATATTATATGTATTCATTGATGTTTTGGTGGCCCCCTCAAAATGTGACCCCCCCCTCTCACATAGCTATTTTTTCTGTTGGCCCCCTGCAAAAACCACCAGCCCCCTCCTCCTGATAAAAAATGAACGGTCCCTTATGTCGATGTGCTCAGCCAACCTGGAAGAATTATCTGAAATAAGTATAGGTTATTTTGAGGCAACGAGGGGATATGTGATTTATTCACCGAGGCGCGCAGCGCCGAGGTGAATAAACACATATCCCCGAGGTGCCTCAAAATAACGTACTTATTTTTCACACTGCGAGGTCGCGTTAATGAGTCAGAAAAGAAATAATTCTCAATGCCATATTGCTTTTGCGATGTTGTTTTTTCTCATTTTTTGTGCTGCAAAGACATTGCAGGTGAATATTAGAGGGGATTATTAATTGCATGTGAATATTAGAGGGGATTATTAAACGGAAATTGATTAGAGGGGAATATTGAATATATTGCCCGACAAGAACAAAGGAAACCGAGCAGGGTGAAAAATAAGATATGAGGAAACTACAGGTTTGTCCAAATCCAAAGCGATCATTGCGAGGGACTTGTTATCAGTCACGATCACAGGGAGTTAAGGGCTTTGCAAAACATCTCTAATTGACGATCGATCTAAGGGAATCCTATCCTACCTATACGGGCATACCCTAAGTTTGTGATTTTGTTATCACCACACATCCATCAGCAATAAAAGGTGGGCCAGTCCATAGAATACTGGGAGACGTTCTAAAACATTTTATGGCCGATGCCTTTAGAGTGGCTGAAAATATACGACCATGTCTGCCCACTAGAAATAAACCAGGGTGAATTCCACATAAACTCAGAGGAGAAACTATAAACTCGCCCACATTTAAATAAGTGTTCTATTAATGAAGAATTAATTTATCACAACAAATGTTATCACTGAACTGCATACTTCGATTTTATCGCACCATGGCATCACGGGTTTTTATTTTATCAAAAATCAACAAATAATAAAGATACCTGGTTTGATACAGTTCCAATAAGAATCAGATAAAAAGAGGAAGAATTCTCAAAGGATGGATTAAATATACGACGGATTACAAAAAAACTTCCTGATCCGCCAGCAGGAATTTGAGCCCGCAATGTCATGGTGTCACACTGTTAAATTAAGTATGATTTGGACTCGATTTCTAGTATAGCATCTATACCTACCACATATTTCAACGATATATCGTTATCCAGTCAGACTTGGGTAGACGATGCTTGTGTATTTGGCAAAAATCGTTCAGGGCAATTGGATTCTTTAATGACGGGGCGGTGACAGACGTCAGAACTGCAGAAGTATCGTTGATTTGATTACGTCCCCTCGTCATGAAAGCTAAATTATTGTGTGGGGATGCAGCTAGAGAGCATCCCCCAATAATTTATTTGATAGGGAAGCGTAACTAGATAACTAATAGTCTTAGTTTTAAGGCTTTTATGGTGGACTTCATTTTACTACCTCGACGAGCCGTGTATACTATATAAACTGTGGAAGATCTTTGCGCATGAAATCGTGCACACAGATGACACCAGCTATAGCTGTCTTCTGAAATTAAGAACTGTGACATGTGTTTATCCGTTTCTATGTGCCTCTGAGAAGGTTTAACCATTTAAGTGGACATATTAACGGAGATATGCGATGACTCTTAATTAACATTTTTACAGACGTACGTTCATTGACAGTGATATTGACAAGAACGGTGCATGAGAGGAACACGACAATGGATTTCCAGAGCTGAGTAGAACTATCAAAATTCTAATCTAGAATACTAACTAGATATTCTGTTGCACGGTGTATTTGTGCCACTTGACACAATATATTACTTGAAAACATACTTACAGTAAGCAATGCAGTCATGGAGACATGGGAACCGTTTCTTTTTTCGAAATTTCGTGTTCCGAGTAGAAATAACCAAACATATATTTATCTAGCGTATCGTACAATAGGAATTCTCAACCTTGGATTCAGAAGTAAATTGTGAACTCTCTTTTAATAAATTACACAACCAAGCCGTAAATCTTTTCATTTTGGCATGGAACTAAATATTTGTATTAATATTTATTCAAATGCGGGGAGATGGAATAAAACTGTTTTTCTTTACGTTTAGCCGGATAATTTTATTCCACAAAGTAAAATTCCCACGATTATGGCGCAACACATTTACAGCAACTGATACTTATCATTTAATATCAGTTTCAGGAAAAAATTAGTGAATGTCTCTTTTATCGGATATTTCATGGTTTCAAATATCGATAATGAATGTCTCCGATTCCATTCCAATAATGTTGGGAACCAACACTGCAAAACATTACCACAAGGCACAACTTTCAGAACCATCCTCAGAGATATGATAAACTAGTTTCATGTTTACTTCGTGTATGGTCATATTAATGTTATGTATCAATTGGCATTGCCATCAAACAAGAAAAAGACAACAATAGTCAATAGACCTTTACCCTCGTTTTCGTGTCAAATAGTTACTCATGTTTTGTGCTTAGTAGGTTTGAAAATTACTTTGTTATTGAACTTAAGAACAGCAAGAAACAAATTCGTCCAGGAAAACATAGGAATATAATCTTTATCTGCCCCTGACATGCTAAAATAAATTAGCATGGAAACGAGGCCATTGAGTAAAAGAATAATCGGTAAGGTCTATTTATAGTAAAGAACAATGTCTAGTTTTGTTCTTTTTAAGAATTAAGGTGCGAATTTGGTGGGGGTGGTGGCGCCGTGGCGGAAGACGTACCATCCAAAGTTCCTAAACTATCAATAATATAGTGTCGCACTTATTTTTGTTGCCTGTTAAAATCTGAACAAGTACTGGAGTTGGAAAATAATATAAAAATATGTACAATTGACAGTGCATAGTCAGGATAGTTACACGTCTAATAAGTTTAACTTTCTTTGGTAGTTTGGTTATCAATATGTCCATGTTAGTTTCTTATTCAAAAATGTTAAAAATGTACCATGTTACGTTTTCAAAAGACAAAGATGTCAAAGATTTTTTCTGTACAGACCACTGGGTCCACTGTAGACACTGTAGTCTGTACAGACTTGAATGTGTACATTTATATGAAATGAATATAACGAACACACACAGCTATGTTAGGAACTCGATTGAGAAGAAAAGAGTTACCATTAATTATATATGTAAAGCAGGTTATTGACGGCGGCTCTTTGTAATATAATCCATGTATTAAAAGCACAATCAATATTGGCCGGAAATAGTGTTGTTATACGGATGCACGTGCTGAAAATTTCGTGCACTTCACCAACACTTGCATGTCATTACAGATGACCTTTTCGTTCGTGGTGGGATTTAAATATTCCAGTGTCAGAATATAAACTCTAATGGACGATTCCTGCTTTTAAAAGACAAGAGGGCTCTTATATTGTATTTGGTATACCTAACAGGTTTGTTTGTAGTCTATGAATGGCGAAAACTAACGTTTTTAAGCATATTTATGTGTTGGCCCACCGGCGTGGTCGACGGTGACCAGCATAAGGATTCAATTTTAAGATATGCAAATATGAAACAAAAATTCAACTGCATGCAAGAGAGTTTTATATTGTATTCACACATTTCATCATGAAATGAATCATTTTATAGGGAAAGATAACGGACATATATTTTATTTACGAAGATCTCTGTTACTTACACTAAAAAGTGGATTTGGATGCGCCATGCGGTGATGCCTGAAGTTTGTCCTTGTTTTGACACAAAATCCGGTCGACGTTGCCAGTCGGTGTTGATATATGAACTAGCATTAGGCATATCTATGTAAGACCGTTTATATGTACAAAATGGCAGTCCAGCCAGTCAAATACGAAGAAGTTGGTGAAATCGGCACAGGGGCTTATGGCACTGTTTACAAAGCCAGAGATTTGTTAAACAACAATCGCTATGTAGCCTTGAAAAGAGTACGGATTACAAACACGACCGAAGAGGGACTACCAGTGTCAACCTTGCGTGAAATAGCCTTGTTGAAACAAGTTAACAAAATCGGACATAAAAATATTGTCAGGTAAGGTGTGTTTCGGGCAAGTTATTCCAAATTCATGCTGTGTACATGGATTATGGAATCAATGCCGCGTATCCTTAAAATACCTTTTATTAATTAAAAATCTCAAACACCTTTAGTGTTTGTAAAACATTGTAAAATATTAAATTTGCTAACTACTGTGCAGGTACTATAACTTCTGGGGATTGGGGATTTTTGTAACTTTTTAACAATTTTTTTGAATTTTTTAACATTTTTTGTTTATTGTAATCTCCTGTGTGCATGGAGATGGAAATTTGATCGTTTTCAATGCATTTTATGCTGTCATTAAACTCAATAATCCAGTTAATTATTTTGCCTCATCAAAAAATCAGTTCATCCTCCCACACATGTGTGATTTCAACACAAAAAGACACATTTCAACACATTTCAAAAGTATGTTTGTATCTGTTTTCTTTATTCATGCACATTTAATAAAAGGTGGTAAAAGTAAATTTCACTCGGTGGCATTCCTTCAACCACCTTTTGAGTGGGAGTGAGGGATGCAACCTGTTTTGTTGGTAACATTTATACAGGCCACATGCATATATCCCTGACATTGAATTTGATGATATAGTTGTCATTCACCATGAAGGCACAGGTTATTCTGAGGTGATCACCTTTGAAGGTAGTGAAGCCACCATGCCACCTGTGACTTCTTGAGCAGGCAAGAGGTTTTGGCAGGCCAGAACCAAATATAAATTATTCATCAGTGCTAGCCCAGTTGTAAGCTTCCCTACAGAATCGTTAAGTATAATTCTTACATTTGGGCTACTTTCCAAGCACGATAATGACGACAGGTCAGTACATGCTCCCCTGCTACTTGTCAGTGATCATGTTCCACAGTTTAAATATTGAGGACCGTCTCCCACTTCCCCGCAAGCCTCTGCTATGTACTTTAATAAAACGAAGAACTATATTAGAATATTCTAAAGTACCTTCAATGCAAAACATGAATGTATTTATATTGCACTAGTGGTTCACCACCAACTGAATACAGTAATTATTACAACTAGATGTTTCATAGGAAGTTCTTGAGGGATATAGATATCAATATAATCCCTCCTTCTCAAGTGAATATGGTTGATAGAAATTTGAATAAAAAAAGCGATTACATTTTTTTTGTCTTTCATTTCGGCTAGAAAGTAAAGAGAAATGATATAAGACTTGTATTTCTGCAGAATTTCACTCATAATCATGATTTCTATTTCTTGTGCAGCACATATTGACAGCTGTCAGCTGTGTGAATTTGCTATCATGCTGGGTTTCTTGCATCTGCCATGGAATGGTTGACTGCACCAAATGTCTAGAATTCATTTTCATAATAATTGCCTTCCTGTTTTTCGACTATTAATGTTTTGTTGTTTCCGACCTTGTGAAGAATTACCTTTCAAGCTCAGGTGGTTGCTTTTTATTTGAAAATATGTAACAAAATGAACTACAATGTACATTCATACTGTCTGCAGTTATCCATTGAGTAATATCATTTAAATGTTATATTTATAGCTTAGTTGTTCTTCTAAAAAATAGTTGCCTTTGAATTATCTGCATGATACCAAAGTTTTAAGTGAGCATTTTGGGAGCTCCTTAGTTAAGAATGTTCATACAGATTTTGCTAGGGGCACCTTTAATCATGCTATGTACATTAGGTAAATTATTTTGTTACTGGTATTCAAGCATGCATGACATTTCAGAGACAATGATGCCAGTGTCGCTGAACCTGCATGCCATTTACCTGGCTGACGGATTCTCATCTATTAGTAGGCCTACTACGTGCATATTGTGATTGTTAAGAAAAGTGCCCATTTCAGAAAACCAAATGTAAATCTGAAGTACTACACTATTCATAAAACTGTTGCTGCAGTGTTTAAAATTGTTTTGCAAAATATTTTGTTCAAAAATGCATTGTTCATGATTTGTGAAAAGATCTTCTGTAAATCCGTGATAAGCCCTTCAGGAAATGAAATAATTTGATTGAATAGTTGCAGTATTTCAAATGCAAAATCGAGAGATTTAGTGACTTTGATGAATCATTGGTACCTACGTTTCATTTCTGTTGAAGTTTTAGATTTGCTGTGAAAGTCATTGATATTACTATTAGGGAAAAATTAACTGTTTTTATCTAGTATTGTTAGTCAAATCTGCTAGCAGTGACAGCAATATTCACCGTCATTTTTGCTGCTTTATTCCCTTAATCCTTATATTAGAAATAATAGAAAAAAGAAAACGCCACTTTCGAGATCGGTGCGATCTAGTTAACAAGATTAAATACTACATCAGACTACGTCTAACATGGTATCAGGTAGTTTGAGAAGATAGACCTGACCGTCCTTATCGTTTATTGCACTGTTACTTCAATGTCGGACCTGGTTTTCATTTCGGTAATATAATATATCCTGCTACAACAGACCGGCATGAAATAAACGGAAAGGTGTATTGGAGTATTGACTCGGCAAAACAGATTCTTATCATGCAGTTATGAAAATTGTCAAAGCCGTGCCGAAGATACAGTTACAGAGAATTTCTAGATAACATACAGCTCACAATAGCTTATCTCGGCGCTGCTCCCTTCCCTGATTTCAGTTCGACCAGTAAAACCGCCGGGCCTCAAGAGAACATATCTTTATATACAAACGCACTCTGCCAACTCGTGCAGGATTGAGTATTTGTTCTCGTGAAATGTGAAACGACAGATTTTTGTGTCGTGAAATAATATCTAAATATCTCAGTGGACGTAGTGGCCGGAGCCATGATTGTGGGCGGTAATTTTTGTTCGGCAAACGAGAATTTATTTGAGGCCAGTAGAACAAAGTCTGGACGAGTAGTGTCTATGCATGTGTTTTCTTGATGTTTACTAGATGTATTGACTATTGGTTGGTTTTTGACTGAAAGTCTTTCAATGTTGAACTTTTAGTTCTTGTAGTACTGCAGTAGTGACCAGTAGTGGTGAAATTAGTTTCGAAAACGTAAAAACAGGTTAACCTGTGTCCTATTAAGAAAGGCATTAAATACTCGAGTAGAAAATAAAATTAACACAGTCAAAAACGTATTGTTTATTAATTTTCGCGAAATGGTTATAATTTTTTTTACTAAAATATGAAACGTTTTCTTCCCGTGAAACGTGACTCATGTACTCGCATCTGTACATCTGTGACTCGTGAGTAGATCTGTGACATGTACTCGCATCTGTACATCTGTGACTCGTGAGTAGATCTGTGACATGTATACTGCATCCATCAGCAGAAGAAAATCGCACTAGAAATCGCAGCAAAATTGCAAGTTTGTACGGGCCTTAATGAATCCGTCTTTTCGATCTTCACAAGCGTCATTCTCAGCAGCATTAAAAGTGAGAAATAAAATTAAATAAGCGGATTGGTTGTGAGAATAAAGCACATACTTCCATATTCTCTAACCGGGGTAGGGAGGGGAGGGGAGGGGGGGTGGCTGAAGAGCTTGGACCCTCCTCCAGTTTATATGTTGATAAATGACCTGAACAAAGATCAATCACTAACCGAGACTCTTCTGCATAATTCCTGCATGACATTTGCAACACATTATTTCAACTCATTGCCATTTAGAGGCTGGTGACGTTCATAGATAGATAGATTGAAAATGGTATTACAATGCACGATTTATTCTACCTGGAAGAGTCTAAAACATCCAGTAAGAAATTAACAGAATCAAGTCTTTGCTAGCACGAAAAATATATCCCGTTAATTTCCCGCAGGATTTTTGCTTGCCTGCTAGCCTGCCACATCTGAAGTAAAACTGGCCCGGCAAGGCGAGCTAACCCGGTTTGTTGGGCCAGCCCTTGTATTACGAAGTACATTGGTGTGAATTACCTTGGTCCTAATTTACATATTTAGTCAGTATATTTTGTGCAAATTTCTCCAGCCTTCTGGATGTGTTCCATACTCCTCACAATGCATTACAAAAAGAGATTTGGTTGACATTGGTGTTTGAACATGTTGAACAAGATCTCACAACTTACCTTGAGAATTGTCCTCCACCAGGACTCAGTGCGTGGACGATCAAGGTATGTTATGTAGGACGATCTTGTGACATTTTACCCTACTAAAAATGGAACAAAAAATGAAACAGATTCCGTAGAAAAATGCCATCTTAAGAATTTAGTATACGACACTCGAAATTATACTCTAACATTTGAGGTCGCCAGTACAGTTATATGATTTTACTATTGGCTCTTTTCCACTCATCGCAATGAAAAACGCTGCAAGTGTTGCATTTAATTAAAACTATTGAGCATTGTGATTGAATGAAAACACTCTCAGCGAACTTGCGAGTTGATTCGCGCGATGAATGTAGAAGAGGCTAAAGACCTACCCTTTGATTGAAAGTTTTGAGGATTTTTGAATAAATGGCGAGTTAGAAAAAATGGGCGAACAAAAAAAGGGCGAGAAAAAACGGGCGAACGAAAAATGGGCAAGGAAAAAATCCTCAAAATCTTCAATAAAATAAAGAGACTCCTACGCTGGCTACTAAAGACCCGACGTCGCGCCAAGGAGAATGTAGTAATAATATTCGTATAGCCTGGTTTCCATATGGTCTTAATGATCGTAAAAATAGAGTCACGATCGTTCTCAACGGCCAGTTTATAATAGTTCATACCTGTAAACCACATATAAATCATATGTATTCTCTAGTTATAATCACTCCGCGTATTTTCAGTTCTAAAATGTTGTATTTCGGCTGATGAGAAAGATCATGACTCAATCTTTACGACCGTTACAACCATATGGAAACCAGACTTATTTAGCTTGGCCTAACAATCGTGGGGTGCAGTGTAGGCAGTTATTTACAATAACTTGCCGTGGTTTGTGTCTGAATAACCCGAAAAAGATTAAAAATCGTCGTTATTTTCATGGAAAGCCTTTCGTCGGAATATTTGTAATAAATCTTTCACGATGGGTCCGAAGCGTTTTTCAATCTTTTTCAACTGATTTTCTTTAATGATTTATTAGAGTATCATGCATCAGATGTTAGACGGAATTGATTTTCTACATACGCATCGCGTTGTGCATCGCGATTTGAAACCCCAGAATATCCTCATAACCAATGATGGCAGAGTGAAAGTTGCTGATTTTGGTCTTGCTAGAATATATGGCTTCTCGATGCTTCTAACTTCTGTTGTAAGTACATTGGTTGCTATTATGATCAGGTTCCTAACTCTGTGATGCGGGTCGCAATATTTGTCCGATATGTTCAATTATAGTGGTCGGTCACGTTGCGTTCTTTAGATTAGTGGTGCTTGCATGGGCGTCCAGTGGGGTGGAGGGCAAAAAGGGCAATGTGACTGAGCCTCCATCACAATGGTGGGGTGCAATAAAAATGAAATATGCATAGTCATAGATATAACTGTCAACTTAATGTTTCCCCCGGACACCAGTCACAACCACCCACCTATCCCCTCCTCCAACATACTTAGTCTTTCTTATGCGATGGAAATCACAAGGATTCACACTGCAACCATTTGCACACTGCAACTGCGAGTTGATGCCATTTTGCGCATACCAGGGCATCGTTATTCAGCATTATTTATTTAAAAAATTCCTGGTTTCTGATTGGCTAACAGCCAACTGTGAAATTGTCATATCTACTCAATGGCTAACCAAATACGGATTTTTCACATTCATATTAGCAAAATGACGTCAGAGTCAATATGAAAAAAATTTGGACGCGTTTGCGCCATATTACTATGACGACGAGAATCATATTGACTCGCTGACGCCATTGATATGACGCAACGACGGCTGCCGAAGGACTAAGGAATTGTTTTTTTCTTAATACAAATAAAATACAAATGTTTGTTTTGAATTTTTTAAATAAATAATAAAACAATTATTGAATTCGGTTTTCGCACAATATGAAGAATTATCAAGCCCTCAGTTTGCCGTTATCAACCTCATGCAGCCTTTGGCTTCGGTTGATAACGGCAAACTTCGGGCTTGATAATTCTTCATATCGTGCTCAACCTCATTCAATAATTGTTAATTATTGCCATCACGTCAAATCAGATGTTATTAAAAAAACTGATGTTTTCTTGCAGGTTGTAACGTTGTGGTATCGTTCACCGGAAGTCCTCCTACGCTCAGAGTATGCGACTCCTGTGGACATGTGGAGTATAGGGTGTATCTTTGCTGAACTGTTTAACCGTAGACCTTTGTTTGAAGGCAAGAACGAGTGCAATCAACTTCATAAAATATTCTGGTAAGAAATCTATTTTGTAATAATTAATATTTCAAGGCAATGCAATATAATGTAATGTAATGTAAGAATCTATAAGACTATATTCACCGACAAGATATCTTACTCTTAATAGTACGGACTGTACGGTGGACTAAACCACACTACCACGTCTCCTTATACGTTTTAGGATTATTGGCTCTCCTCCTGAAGATGATTGGCCAGATTATTGTTCACTTCCTTGGGGTCAGTTCATGGGATATATTCATGTTCCTTTGAAAAGACTCATACCTGAGTTGTGTGACGAGGGAGAAGATTTACTCAAGGTATAAAAACGTTCACATTATTTGGGGGTGTCCACCCCCTCGCCCCTCTCCCAGTGTATGCCACTGGTAAACTCCCCATATGCCTGAAGATGTAAGTGCCAGAAGATGTAAGTGCCAGAATTCTACCGTAATGTAAATGCTTTAATTAAAGGATAATTAGAATGGCTCTTTAAAATCATAATTCTTATTTTATTGGTAAGTTTCACTGAGCAGAAAATAATTTCATTTATTTTCATTATGTGGAGTGGTCTTGTACTTAGTGACCAATCAGTGTCAATATTTCTAAAGTTGACCAGCATTTGCGGCCCGGTAACGCTTGCTCTAAATTCTCAAAGTCTGGCAAGTTAGCTTTAATTGCATGTTTGTAACTTATTCATACTTATTCATACATTTTAAATTTTGAACAGAAATTAATCAAGTATAACCCACATGACAGAATCGATGCTCGGTCAGCCTTAAACCACCCGTACTTCAAAGACTTTGTAGAGGAAAGCGAGGACAAGGAGAACTGCAGTGCAGAGAATGTTCCATCAGGCTATCACGTGAAAGAAGCAAGTAATGATATGAATGCACTAAAGGATTGTACAAACGATGAAAATGCCAGAAGATTACGAGTTTCAAACGAACCTGGATGTAATGGCGATCCAAAACATCCGTAGTCGACAAGTCTTAGCAAGATCGATACAGCAGTATTTTACATGACGCAGACAAACATGCTTCTTACAAGCTTTAATATATATTTTAACTAATAGTAAGATAAGCCAGTAAAACCAAGAGAGGTCCGGTATGTACATACCCAGATGTAAACCTAAGTAGCATATGGTGGGCTATGTATATTTGTGGGCTTTTTACTTTTTAATGTTCCAACTATCAGACACCTGAATATCTGGTGCAAGCCTAACGCAATGACCTTTGAATAACATTTATAACAATAGTTTCGATTCAGTGAAATCATTTCATTGTTTTAGAAATGCACTCGTGCCCTTATGTCATCCAGTCACCAATGACTGTTTTGACAGAAATTAACATTCTTTCATCTGCTAGCGTTCGTCAGTAACAAAAAATTTGCATTTTTGTTTTCGAGAGCTAGTGATTCAAACGGGTAGGAATAGGCTCATATTACTGGTCAATGACGACAGTAGTTGTGCCTTGTATATTTAAAACGTTAACTTATCAAAATATAATACTACTAGCTTACAAAATAGGATTTTGTTGAAAAATTTCAATTTAGAGTTCAATATTTAGAGTTCAATATTTTTATTAGTTCAATGGCCAACTCCTGGAGAACTCTCCTTCACGTGTATTTATAAAGTTTGAACACATAGACTATATAGAAGTGACATTGTGTACACGCATATTCGCGTTTAAGAACATTAGGTTAAATTTATCTCAATGCTCTATATTTCATTTCGTCATTCGTCGAAAATATAGAACAGTGCATTCGGGGACGTTAACAGCCAAAGAATGGGAACTATTTTCTGTTTATGGGATGTGAAAGTAATTCATAGGGAAAATTTTACACAACCAACTCATTTTAAGCCCTTCTCAAACGAGGATATAGTTAAGAGAGTTCACAAAGCAACAAAGAGTCTCCAGTTTAAGAATGGTGAATCATACAGTGTTCAGTGTGCAAAAACTGCATGAAAGTTTACCGTTTTTATTTCATTTTCTACGACTTCTAATCTCTCCATCATGATTACGTACACATCTCGTACAGTTTACTGTAACTCTCGCTAACCTGGTCAAACGAATCAAAGCCAAAGGTTGCTCTTACGATCAAAATTTCAAAGGTACAATCAAAGACACAAGAGTTACGTGTTGAGCTGCAACTTTCTTGTTTGATCGGGGGCATTAGAGTTTGAGATAAAACGATGTATATGTTTTGATAACATGCAGTGTTTACTGTATTCACAGTAAGGAAGGTAATCTTCCATTTACCCTTTTGCATCAAAAGTAAAAATAAATAAAAACAAGCAACTAACTTAATATAACCTGTAATAGTTACCAAAAACAAGCCGCATGTATAGGCAATGCTATATATACCAATTTTTGTACTTTTATAAATGTATTCGTTTTAATAAAGTATTTTTACACCGTGTGAACTATTGTACTGTACTGTAAAAGCTTGTTCATTATTAAATTAAATGTGAAAGATTCGCTGTATGAACTCCTGGTTCCCGTTTGCAATAAAAACACGGAAGAGGGACCTTCTGTTCTTGAAAATGGGCGAAGGAGGCGACTGCAGATGTAGTTAGTTACTGTAAAGCGATATATGGCAACAAAATTTAGCCAGTTTTCCTGACCTTCGAATGGCGCTATCTTGGATTATTGCGGATATGCATATTACGTCACAAGCAGGGCCACGCAGATATTTTACCCAGATTTCCAATGGTCATTATATATTCAAAGTCTATTCTCGTTCGTGATTGGTCAAATCGCGTCGGATAATTCTTGGGATCTTGAAGCCGTCGCGTTATTTCAGCTGCTGACGCCATGCTGATGCATGGCGTCACCGAAGTTCGGTCCAAAAAAGTATTATTGCACGCTGTGGTTACCAAGCCCCGGTGCGTTCCATTGTTTGCTAAAAAGCGCGCGAAAATTCAATATTTTTGCTCGCTTTATTTCTTTCTTTCTAGCTTTTGAATACATAATAAAACAATTTTTTCTGTGTTGGTGTTGTGTACTCAGGTGAATATGATGTTTGTGATGTTACTCTGAGTGTATATCCACACCGGGGGAGCTTGAAAAATATGCCCGGCCACGGTGGGAATCGAACCTACAGAATCTAGTTCCTTCGATACCAATGTAATCTAGTAATATGATTTTTTCTGTGTTGGTGTTGTGTAATCATATTCACCTGAGTACACAACACCAACACAGAAAAATCATATTACTAGATTACATTGGTATCGAAGGAACTAGATTCTGTTCCGAAATATTACTTACTAGAACCGACCTGACCGCGTAGCTCAGTTGGCAGAGCATTGGGCTAGTATTCCAAAGGTCGTAGGTTCCATTCCCACCGTGGCCGGGCATACTCTCAAGCTCGCCCGGTGTGGATATACACTCAGAGTAACATCACAAACATCATATAATAAAACAAGTATTGAATTCAGTTTTCATATGATATTTCGTCACCATTTTAAATATTCATTTGCTAACCTGTAAACAATTTGAGGAAGTTTTTTCATCGAGTATTTAATCCTGTAAAGGCTATAAAAAGCGAACAACTTGTCGTTTTCTCGTTTACAAAACGTCGGAAATTCAGTTTGAGCCGCTATATTGCAGAATACCTCATATCCAGAATCCAGACCTTGTTTATATAATAATTCTCAATATCATACTCAACCTCATTCAATAATTGTTTATTGTGAGCCCAAAATTACACTTAAATATTTCAAATAACAATTTGACATCGATCAAAATTTTTGGTCATCGAAATATTAATTTGGTAACACATGAGTAGTTTTATATAGCTACTGTAACCTTGTTTTTGGCGTCGCGAAAACCACCGTCAATACGATCAAAATTTGATCCAAGATAGTGGACAGCCCATTGACAATGTTTCAGTCAAAATATTTCAAGATTTAAGCAAGATATATGAAAAATCGGTAAAAGAGTTTTAATTGTAATTTTAAAAGTTCTATCAAAGACAAAACACATTTTATGACCATATCCCTTTAAGAACAAACATTTCTCTAAAATCTACGTAGTTTAAATGCGGAGGGCTTTATTTACACGCTACTGACATGCACCCCACCTACATCCTCCTCTAGGAAGTAGCCTGTATTGGTGGTGGGTTTCATCAAGTGTTGCCACATGTCTGATTTACAAGCAACCAAATACAAGACTACTAGTACTGCATATATTCTTATTCATTACTTAATATTTACTAGTACTGCATAATTATATTCTTATTCATTACTTAATATTTTCTGGTCACCAGGCACATCTGCTGAACGCGATAGTGTTTAGTGAGACCCACCCATTCTGGAAGAAATATCTAACACCAAACTAACTTAATCCTCCTTCAGCTGAATCCCCTTCGACATTGTCTTTCGTATTGTCTATCGTAGTGTCTTCAACTTTGTCTTTGGTATTTGCAATTTGATGGAGATTATACCTCTTGAAACGGAAGAAATCATTGAGAATGTTCATGAAACAAAGACCCTGGAAAAGAAATAACACAAAATCAGATGAACGTCCAATTGGAGAATCCTGCATAAAAATGCATTCTGTAAATCAGAGTAAAGTGAAAGATCGTACCCATCATGTAAAATACGTTAGACTTCGTTAGACTCAGAAGTGTTGAAGGGTTTTGTAGATGGAATTTCGAGTGTAAATTTTATACATTTATCGAGACCTATAATCAGGAGCAGCTGCGAAAAATGCAACTACACCATCTGGCAGGAATCGAACATGCAATTCATTCCGGTCCAGTTGTCGAGCTTTAACCGCCTATAGTTGCATTTTTCGCAGCTGCTCCCAGTTAGATCTCACCTTCGTTCACCATACTTACCCGTTTGGATGGTGAGGTGTTAGCCCGGGTGACCGAGGGGTGGCCTGGGACGACTACTGGCACTACTGTTACTTGGACTCGGGTTAAGATCCATGCCAGTGGTATCTTGAGCAGACCACCCCCGCAGGGCCAACACCTTCACACCAATTAACAATTGGTGGAAATATGAAGCAGGAGAAAAAATCTTTGTTCCTGATACGTTTTCTATGCTTATAGCGCACACTGATTACTAATACCACCAATGCACGGCCAAGCTCTTATTACATACGCGCCCGGCCCACTTTTTGGTCACGTGATGTGCTGACGTAACGAGGCTTGGTTTCCTAGCTGTTAACCTTTGTTATTGCACAACCTCGTTAAAATTTGTACTCGAAATTTCCATCTACAAAATCCTTCAATATTAATTGGGTTGTGTCCCATACGTACCCTCATAATTTCAACAACTATGACCATGTCTGGATTTTTCAAGTCAACTTTATGACCAGAATTTAAAAACATTGACGATACTTCTGAGAGAACGTCATCACGCTTCAAACTGCTGTTGAATCTTGACTTGTAATGCACACAAATCTAGTGAAAAATTGAGCACAAAGCCTTGAAAATTAATTATACACGTTGATCCTCTACTAACCCCCCTTCCAAATACTCTCTCTCTGACTCCTGTTTTCGTTAAGGTCGGAAATTTATTGAGCATTTTCTCCTTTAACCCCCTACCCTCCCTACTTATTGAAATAAATTAATAGCTGCATGTAGCATGCATGTTGTTTAAATTTGAGTTTACCATATATGAATAAAGTTAACATATTGTTCTACGCCTGTTTACGTTTTCGTGTAAACGTTTTGACTGATTACGAATGTTCTCTGTTCAGGGGTTAATTGAACCATGTTTTATGGACGTTCTTATTGAGTTATCGTCTCACTAAGACGGTGGAAGAATGCGATTTCGACTGGCAATTTTTATTTGACGAGTATGGCCCGTTTCATACGCCGTACTTCACATGTGCCGAATACATTAAAAACAATAGGTAATGAGGCATGTCAGCTCATTAGCTATTGTCTTTAATGTATTCGGCACATGTGAAGTACGGCGTATGAAACGGGCCTATGTGGCCATTTCTCGTTGTTACGATTTAAAAAGAGTATCATTGAAAAGCTAAATAACTGTTCTTTCGTCTTATGTAAAAATGTAATTGTTTAGCCACGTTTATGATGCACGACAGCCTGTTGAATTTCCATAGCGTTTTTTTTGGACACCCTGTATAAGCCCCCCTCTATTAACCTTGCTTTCGAATAAGTCCCCCCCCCCCCTGCACAAATGTGCACGAATCAGTATAAACTCCTATATGGGGCTTAATTGAAGTACGGACATGCAGTGAAAGTTAAACTATGTTAATGGCGACCGGCCTTTTAAATTCACATATGTACATTACAGTACGGTACTAAAAGGTCTAGCTTACTCACGCTAACACAGTCATTTGTATCTTCACCAGGGAGAAAATGTTCTGATACAGTTTTGATAGATTTCAGATCAGCTGAACAAATGTTTGTTATAGGAACAAGTCTTTGAAAACTCCTAAATAACATAATAGAGTATATTACATACTACAATACAGCAATAACCCTTTTCTCTGGTTCTCTAAATGTAAGCTATATGGGACACGTTATCATTTGAAAATGAATTATAAACCTGCCAATGTCGAGACTCGTCAATGAAGTAAGAAGTTGCAATGAAGAAGTTGCGTATTTATCAATTGTAAATTTTTAAACACTTTTCGCCATTGTGATGGATTGGTTAAACCCATGCAAGGGTGCATCAGTTGTTCACATGCTAAGTTGCGAAGGTTCAATTTCTTCTTGACATTTTATAATTGTTAACAGGAAAAAATGAATGAATTCTATGAATGAATTCTATCAACTGAAACAGTACCATCTCCGAGCTTAATTCGGTGTATGTATTTATTGTGCTGACAGATTGGCGAGGCCTTGGGCTGTGCCTTGGGGCCTGTAATATAATACCCCAGCCTAGTCCCAGTCGTTCTGAAGCAAGCGCGAGAAAAAAAAGTGGATGTAGTACGAGACTGGGACCTAGGTGTGACGTCACCGCTAAAGGTGCTTCAGAACGCCTAGCAGATTTCAGTATATTTAATATGGCGGAAAATTTATATATACAAATAATCTTGTAAATACGACAATGTTCGTTGATCACGTTCGATGTCTACATAACCAAATTCAAACTGTATTAAAAATGTGCTCAATTAAAAAATATATATACAAATTTACGATACTGAGTCTGAGCAATGGTCGTATAATCGTTGATGTTATTTATATATATACTCGCAAGTTGTGATCAACACTAGACCATACTGGTATACACAACTACGCTTTCTACTTGACAGGTTTAAGTAGCTGAGGAGATTGGAAATATTTGCCTGACATGACTGTGTTGTCATAACTTTCAAGCTTCTAGATAGCATTTAATATGGCTTTATATTTTAGTAAACACGAGTGATATTTAGCCCGTTATTCCATTCTGACCGTATGGTAGCGAAACGTAGCCTATTTCATTGTTCCGACAGCATTAGAGCAAAACTAATGACTTAATTATAAACGCAAAGGAAATTTCCATAACATTTTCTATTTACAAATGCGGTATGCTTGGTGACCAGGCCAGGGACAACTTTTTTGAAATCAGGGACCATTTTACCGAAATCTGCTAGGCTCTCTCGCTGAAGCGTTCCACACAGCACACCCAGGCATAAAACTAAGACATATTTAAAAATATCAAAGCAGCGAATAGAGAGAGAGCCTGGGACTAGGCTGATAATACCCCTGTGTATGTGTACTATTTGCACAAATAATCTTCCTTTCTCCTGATCAACGTAGTCATTTTGTTCACTTACAGTAACGTCAAGAGAGCATCTAGACCTGACGGGCTTTTGAAGGAAACAGCTGAGCAAATCACACCATCTTCAATCACGTGAAACTAGAACAGAGTTCTGACCAGACTACCGCCCGTATGCTAAAAGCTCACTCACACTTACACTCAGGGCCGCAGAGAAGGGGGGGGGGGGGGGGGGGGGGGGGGGGGGGGGGGGGGGCAAATTGCCCCGGGCCCCGAGTTGCTGGGGGCCCCTGAAAATGTTTTGTTGGGCCCCAGCCTTTTTTGTGTGTTAAATATTTCCGCGCAAAGGACAAGAGATCTGTTTTCTTGGTTTAAGTACCGAATTTTG
>CACRXK020007699.1:0-14881 GCA_902702795.2 Paramuricea clavata
ATGGTCAACTTACCCTAAAACAGTTGAGATTATCTGTCCTAAATGAAATGCATACAAACTCATATACAGGTCTTAGACTATACAGAAGATTTGACTTAACTATTAACTATAATTTAACCGATGATTTTCAAGACGTATGTTACCTTTAATGATCCAAAGGATACATGTTCAAATATTTTAAAGAGGAAACGTCAAAAACTCAAGTATACATAAGAAATTAAAAATTGTATTCGCGTAGTTAATATTCAGCAAGTTAAGTGTTTTAAAGTTTATTCTGAACTTAGCGAGTTCTTTAACTTTCGGTATAATATATCATTTATAGACCCTCCGCTCGGAGGCCTCTGCGATATTTCCCTCAGTGATGATATTTTCCTCGGGGCAAAGCCCCTCGGAAAATATCATCACTTCGGGAAATATTACGCCGAATCCCCCTCGCTCCGGGTCTATAAATGATAAATAGTCAATTGTTAAATAGTTAAATGTCGTTTGCACAGAAAAACGGGCAGTGGTAGACATTGTCTAACTTCAGGTAAAACATCTTAAGAATTTGTCGAAAGCTAATATTTAACGTACTGAATAGATGTAACGTTATTGGGGACCAAAGCCTTTTGAATTCCAGAAAAAGGCCCTATTTATAGAGTAAGAATGCAACAAACAGTACAGTCTATCAGTGTTGGAAATTCTGACCTGAAAAAGTTAAAAACAGCTGATTGTGCGTGTAACTTGTTTTATTACATTTTATCAAAGTTGTGCTCACCAAAACTCCAAAACTTCGATCGAGGCCACGTCTTTCAAAATTTTTATTAAAAGGCAAGATAAGTTAGAGTTATAAACCGAGAAGGAGGTTTATAACTGATATATTGCCTCCGAGGACGCGCAGCGTCCGAGGGCAATATATCAGTTATAAACCATGGCCAGAAATCACGGACAAAATGGCGGCTAATTCGATTTCGTATGCGCACAACGAACTTATTTTACGAAACCAAGATGGCGGATATTATACGGTATTCTATTACAGACAATAATTATAAAATCGATGCGCACAATGAAATATAGAATGATTTGCATGTTTCACACGTCTACAAATAGTATTACCTACCTAAAAATATAGCTCTCGAGGGTTTTGACGTCTCACGATTTGCCATTAGCCGGCCCGAGTAAACTCGATTCAATACATTTCCACGCAATATAAGCTTATATTAAATTCAGCAAATCCTTCCTACTCGCTCACATTTAGTCCATTATAGAGCCGTCGAACAAGTTTGCCGACAACTTCCACACGTCTACATTTCTTGTACGATGTTCGATCTGCCATTGCGTATAGGTTTTAAAACACCAGCGATTTTAGCTAAGCGGCCCCAACACTTTCAAATTGTCTGTTTTGAGGCAAAATATAACCTGAAATTCCTGCCATTGCGCGCGGTTTAGGGTAGAAAAAACCTCAAAACGTTGCCAAATACAACGCAGAAAATGCCTTATTGCTTCGACATTTTGTAATCATTTTAAGGGGCAGCCGCTGACTAAAAAGTGCGAGGAAAAAAGGCCCCAAAACAAAAGAAATTGCGGGAAATGCGAATATATTCAAATTTGTTTGGTCTCTAAAATTTGGAATGTTGTATTATCTTCGTTATAGTTTTAAGAAATTCATTCCTACAGTCCATAACTTATATAATCATTTATCCCTGAATCAAATTTATATTTAACTCTTTGTAAAAAGTCATTGTCTAATGTATTTATAAGGTTTGTTTATAGTAGATTTGAAGTCGCGCGTATGTCACGCCGGCGCGTGGGAACAGATTCTGTGCCCACAATTAAAACCGCTGACTGTCCGTGATTTCTGGCCATGTTGACTTTCGAGGTTTATAACTAACTTATATCTCATTTGTGGAGGTTTTCTAACATATTTTGTCATTTTCAAAAATTTTTGATGAAAAATTCTCGCGTTTTGTCGAAAAGTTTGATGTAATTATTTATTCAAGGTATATTAGCTAGTTATAAACCTCGGACGATCAAAGAAAACCGACACAAATGAGATATAAGACTAGTTAGCTGCTCTTAGTTCAAATTTGTGCGGATTTCGGTTGTTCTCAATGGGGTTTTATTTTGGTAAGAATCTTAAAGCAAGGGAAGGGAATTTGATATCTCCATAGGGAAAAGCGGACTTGATGAATTGAATTGTTGATTAAAGATTCACCGGGTTTTATCTTCGGGTCACGCCCCTCGAGTTGTATCTCGCTATAAGAAACATCGTATATAATATTGGAGTTGCATTTTTCACTTCCTGGTTAGGTCTAATTTAAAGCCCTTTGATACACTAGAGAAAGTTTCCAAAACAAGTTTCGGGAACAAAAGTGTCTAGTGTCTAGTGTATCATAATAATTTTCCGAAACAAGTTTCCCGGATTAGAGCAATGTTCTATTTGCGAAACAAGTTTCCGAAACTTTTTCATGGCAGCAAATCAAATGAGGCATATAAGCCATGTGATCTTGCTGATTTCAAACTTGTGAAAAAAGATGGCGACAGGAAGAGTTTTGGAGTTCAGAAAAAACTGAGTAATTCATCACATTGTGGGAAAGCAAACATTTTCTATATGACACAACAAAAGAAGAATGTCACGATCGGAATTCTAAGAAGAAAACGAGGGAGGAAATTGCGGATAATTCTAGGAATTAGGGGCCAAAATGAAAAAAAATACCGCCAAAATACAAAATAGGTAAATCTTCATTATTGACATTGGTGCAACGATTATCGTTCTCTAACTAGTGTTTATTCAAATTTTAATCATTTAATTAACATATCCATAGCCAATAATTAAATTGATATTCAATTATTATGATCTTTGTTTATAGTATGGTCTTTCTAACATTACACAACATGCGCTCCACTAAATCTACATTAAATTTTTCAGATCAAACTAAGCTAAAGTAGTAATTAACTATGTTTTCATGCGTAAAACTAAATATATAAAGTAAGGCAGCTGTCTGAAGAACTATAAAGAAAATTAAAGCTTCTCTCATTAACAAGTAATTTGAGAAAAGTATATTGGTCAAATTTAATGAATATTCTCTCTCTCGTGCGTGCTCATAATGTCAGCGGACATGTTACACAAAATTCTTTGCCTATATGTACTGGGAGAAAATTTACTTAATATAACCAGCGTACAAAAGCAGTGTTAATTAATTGTCCAGACGCAAATTGAATATAGCAAATTCGTATCGGAGATCGGCATTATTTTCAACTGATCTGCATGCGCCGGAAAGCACAATTTTGATAATTGAAGAGCTAGTGTACCGCTTTTGAGAAATTTTAGAATAAGTGAAGTGCGACGTAATAGGCAAGATAAAACACTTTAAACGCTGAGAAATCGTGTAGATTTCAAGCGAAAAATGGCAAAATGTTCTGGATAAAAGGCAAAATATGTTGTCTTGAAGAACGAATCAGAATACATTTTTCATTTAAACAATTTTAGTCTGCCAAGAACGTCTTCTTAGGCCTATATATTTAAAACAATATCTCAATAACGAAAAGTTTCATGTAAAAGGGCTGGCTTACGCGGTACACAGTTTCTAAGGTTTTTTTCTAAACAGACATATAAAGTTAAATTTAATTGAATGCAATACCCTGCAAGACGACGATGGTGAGTTGCGCAATTCAGAGAGAGGTAAAAACATTCTTTATAGCACTACAGGTTCTTGTGTTTACTTTTTGCCTTGTCGGACGAAAAGTCTTCCCTTCTCGTTACGATTACTGAAGTTGTTGTTTCTTGAACACATGTAGTAATACCTACCCGGTGCAAACCTCAATAGCATGCCACGATACGATGCTGGAGCGTTATTTAACTCGTCATTTAGTGCTTTATTTTGTGCCTTCAAAGTCTTATAATGCGACACGCTGTTGTAGTAGCCAGAGGAAGCCATACTTAGCCAAAGATCTCGTTTAGTCTTCGTCTTTTCATCACTTGACCAGACGATATCAGCGTTGGTGAACATTTTTAATGGCTTTCCAGAAGTTAAAGGATAGTTCACTGAAGGGTTGGCCATTTCCACTATGTTGTGTCGATCTGTACCTATATAAAAAGTATGGAGTAAAATGTACAAAAATTTAGTTTGTGGTTGCAGTTAGTCAATCAGATCTATATTCACAAGTTTATACACGAAGCATGGATAAGGTATATATATACACTGTACATATGTATCTGCGACATGACGATAATTGAACTGAGTGGAGTGCAATTTGGTCTGAAATCAAACGGGTGATTATATAATAACAAATACGCACGGGACTCTAGGGTAAACAAAACTAACTATTCCCTTTGTGAGCAGACATTAAGTGCATAATATCATTCAGCTAAACGTACCTGCTGTCCCTTGCCCAGCATAATTCCCAGGATTAGTATTTGATCCTTTGAAAAAAAGAGGGTCATTTTAAGATAAGTATATCTCACTATGTCTGTATGCGATGCAATTTTTTCTGATATCAATTTCGAAATAGCTAATTACCGACATATATGCATGTGATATAGAAATGGACAATCAGAAAAGCAAAAGGAACTTATGCATGAACCATGGGGAGAAATTGTCTAATTTCATCCATTAAGGTGATCGTAGTGCATGCTTGAAAGACGGCATGAAACTGCTTTAGGCTTGACATAGGGTACAAATTTCGTCGCCAGTACATCAGATGTTGTTTCGAAACTGCCAACTTGGTGGCGTAGATACAATGGTTTCAAAAGTACGTCGTGACGTAATCCGTATAAAATCAAGGCGAAATACATGACTTTAATCTCTTTTTGGCTAATCTTGAATTCGGAGTCAAATAGACCTCTGTAATGAAATTAATTGATACAATGCAAGAACCAGGAAAAATTTTAAATTGGAATACTCTTTCCCAATCATACAATGGATACGTCGTACAGCTACAAAAATTTTCGAATAAATGTTCGACAGTAAACAAAACTTACCAGTCCACTGGATATGCACAAGACTGGTGCTTAGAATATACAATCGTTTCGGTATAAAATCATATTCCACCGCTGGATAAGCTTGCACGATATTCCCGCGCTTTCCTCGTGCGTTCAGATTGTGGATGATGTCATTATCTGACACAGATTTAGGCCTGGGTAGGAGCTTGAATAAATGAGATCGATCTTGAAAAGTACGTCCAAATTGAGCTGTGTTGATGGCAAGTTGTAATGGCAGCTGAACTGTTACATCACCAACATCGACTTTTGGGTTGTTCTGTACTGGAGATTTTACACCTTTATTCCTGATAAACAAAAATGAAATTTTTTTGAGAATATGACTTCGTAGTCTTATTCTGTCGTAGTCTGATGCGCCGAAGAATGAATTGTCGCAGATAAAAATATTGTCCATTCCCATACATTCTCTCCTAAGTTTCTGACGTAAATCAAATTGTTATTGTTTGGCGAAAGCCACTTATTATTTAAAACTAGCTTTCTCGATCGGCCCCAATTTGATATTTAGGATTAAATTGTTTCTAATGTAGATATCTGAGTGAGTAGACTGGGGAAAAAAGTGAAATCCATTCTATGAAATTTGCAATTGCAGCACTAAATCTATCAGTATATCTATAATATTTCGATATATACTATTATTCCATAGTATAGAAATACACAAATATTATGGATAATCAAAATCCATCCTATTTCCAATGAAGGTCCATTACAATTTCCATTCTATGGCCTTCTATGGATTTTCAATTTTTTTTTCAGTGGTATTTATCCCACTTTAAAACGAAAAGCACCATCGAAATCCTCGTAGTTGAATAAAATAACCTTTTGAACAGGGGATCAAATGCGGTCAAAACATTACACAAACCAAATCTAGCAGGACCTGAACATTTCAGAGGAAGCCACCATATACCACCGAAATTATCTGCTTTGACTTCTATGTCAACATTTCCGATAAATAGTTGTTTTTCGCGTGAAAGTGGCATTTGCCACAACCTAGATTTCTGCCACTGCCCTTCAGCTCGTGCCCATATGTATAAAATACTTACGGATCATCATTTTTGTCGCTGAATGTGTTAAATGGTGGATAATCTCCTGTGGAAATGTTGTATCTAAACAAAGGAATAAGGAGTGAAAATTAAAGTCTTACAACGTCAGTTGACCTAAGATTTATTATACGGTTATTAAATGTTAAGTACGCCATAAAGGAAACATTTAACTAATAGCTGAGAAAAATATAACTAATTAGCTTGTATCGGGGAAACGTGTATTGTTCTTAGATTTAGGAAAACTGATCTCCAAAGTGTTTTAATTTAAATACCTCAACCTGGCATTTATTAACATTCCAACTAGAAAGTTCCTTTTCAAATTTTATCAAAAGAAACATATCGCAAAATCCTATTGACCCTAATTGTAAAGAGAAAACGAGTATTACAGGAGAAGAAACCTTATTACCACCTTCTACTGTAGCTAACCTTATTCTTATGATGCATCTTTGTGCATGACCAGACGGGAAATGTGGAATGACCCAATTGTAACGCAGAGGAACCACACCATAGGCATTTCCTAAATGATTTGTTCTTGTACGTGGAGCTTTCGTGCATTCTGGCGGAACAAGGGCGACCAAACAACGTTTTAGTGACTCCACATTGCCACCAGTCATTCTTAAATTGTCAATATCTTCGGAGCGGTAAGGAATGTCCCATTTAAGAGGTAGTTGACTTGAACTTCCAGCATTACATGCTCGTTCTGTTTGATACTTGGGGTATTCTTCTAAATAGTTGCTGAATGAAATCCAGAAGCCACGATTATTTTCGCAGTCCTTTTTATTGCTATAAATCGAGTCATGGCGGAAACCGTCAGTTTTCGAATTGTAGTATTGAAGACATTCCTCTGCGAACAAAGAAATAAGAACTTTTTAGAAAAACACATATTGTCTAGAAACGTTATTAAGAAACGTCGCTTCACTGAACATCACAACTTCATGTCAACTCATATATTATTATGCATGGATGTTTGGTATAGTTTAGATAAATAAACAAGTTCAACAATTTGAGTTGCTTAAGAACAAGATTTTAATTAGAGTCTAAACAAAGGAAATAATGTCTCAGAAAAATAATTTGCGAGGATTCTTCATGCAGCAGATGCGAAATTATAATTAAAATGCTCATTAATAATTCATAAACTTCAATCATGTTAACCCAGAAGAGGAGGAATGAGGGTCTCCCGAAATGCAACGCGCGCATTAATACGGCTCATTATTCAAGATATTTATTCTCAACACGCCGTTCGATTAAAAACTGTTGAAATATATTGCGATTTTTGTTTTTTCAAATTTCTGTTTTGATAACTTATTTGTTTAGTAATTTAATAAAATAAATTTTGAATAATTTTGTATATATATAACATTTTGCTTATTTTAAATTCGCATTGTATTTGTGCATCTTTTGGATCAGTGAACATGACCTACAAAGTGGCATTGAAATATTCACGAGTAAATTATACTTTTTTGCTGGGAAACTAAAATAAATCACATCAGTGAACTCAGGAATGTTTACTCTTTATTATGATAATCCCGCAGTTTTGCATTGCGCACTTTTACTGCGCACATCTTATAACTTATAATTTCATCCATTATACATACCGTTTAAAAGAAATATCATTTTATGACAATTTTATGTTACTTCAAAACATCTTTGGTTACATTCGTGCAAAGAATTACGTTAAAATCAATGTTTTCAAAAAAGGCATACAAAAGTGTAGCTAGGGTTCCCTGTGTCTGTAGTATATTTATTTACTTGTATTTCACGTTTTAATGCCACAATTCCCTAAAAAGATCTGTGACCCCCGTTTTTTAACTGATAATTTATTTCTTTGGTGCATTTTACATTTCATATCCGAAATTAAAAGAAAAATCACTTCTGGATCTTGAAAAAAAATGCTTTATCAATGCATGTTCTCAAAGAAAGATATGTAAAGAAATGTGCAAAAGGCATTTGTGGATCAGAATTGTACACGTTAGTAGTTCCATTTTGCTTAAAACACAATATTTTTTCAAAAATAATTACAAGATAGGTTTACTAAAGCAAAATCCGCGCTACAAACGTCAATAAATATCGGGCTGTTGTGAGTTTGCTGTTACTCGTAATGAGCGTCAAGATGAAGCCATATTGGGGTAAAGGTGGAATATTGTGATTGTCATATCTTCTTAACGAGTTTGGTGACCCCGACTTTTTTGTGTGATTTTACTTTAAGTATATCATAAACACCATGCCTGGGAAGTTTCAGCACATTCTCATTTCGCGAACAATTACTGCGGAATCACCTTAACATTAATTTACTCCAAAAAACCGAAGTGTTATATCGCGGTTTGAAAATGAGCTATTTTTGCTATGTTCTATAATTACTAACGAAAAATATAGCAATCCAAAATTGAACAGCATTCTTCAACACTGACTATACTGCTTCTCTCGATGACGTTATAATTTATCGACGAATTTATCTTGTAATTAGCTGTAACTTATTCATATATATAGCTTTAATTGCAACTTTACATCATATTTCATTAACTCTGACAAAACGATATTTGATAAATAATTATTTTCGAAAATTTCATTTCAGTGTGACTGATTTCTGTTTTGCATACATCATTATACTGGGCATTGATAGGCTCTATTTACAAAAATATTGTAGGCCTATGATTCCCAACTGGTTTTCCCTCGCAAAAGCTGTAACTGTCCAGTCGGTTATAGGTGCATGCCAGTAGAATACTGTACACTAACCAAGTGACCAAGTAATCGTGTCCATCAGGACTTACCTTTAGGTTTGACATTAAAACTTTCTCTCTGATAATATTCACACATCGCTTCATTATAAGCAAACACCACTATATCAGTCCAGTCAGTAGGATGCCAGTAAGGATAGTAATCTCGTTCCTCGGGACATTCATAGCCACTACGTGCACCATTTGGATTTTGACGAGTGTAGATATTTGTCTTACCATTCAGTTTCTGATCAGCTGCGAATAGTTCTAAGAAGAGGAAGAAAGTTCTCAACAAAACAGTGATGTACTATTGTTTGTTTTGACTGTGCAGGAACCTCACACAGGGCTTGAACCTGTATACCTACCACATTTTTAGCCGGACGCGCTGCCATTCTAGTTGTTGATATGTATTTGGTACCTATACATGTAAACAACGTGCAATCTTAATTCTTAAATATACTCAATCTGCGCATGCAAATACTTTGTCTTTGATCAGTTCATGTTGATTTAATTTTCATTCACAAGTGATATATTTATAATAATTATTTAATTTTCATTCACAAGTGATATAAGCCACGACTTGATTTCGCATCAGCTCGATTTACGCAAATATATACGGAATATCAATCCACACTTCTAGTCGCAACCGGTGTCTCGTCTCATGCAAATTGAGAAATAAGGGGGCAATCGGATATGTTAATTATATATATGCTTCCCAGTTCCAACTACAAACTATAGGCTATACCTTATACAAGAACAAATATGCATCAACCCATGCCTCAAATTAAATATACTACATATTATATATAATATAATATAATATAATATAATATAATATAATATAATATAATATAATATAATATAATATAATATAATATAATATAATATAATATAATATAATATAATATAATATAATATAATATAATATAATATAATATAATATAATGTAATATAATATAATATAATATAATATAATAGTTTGTTTGTGGAAACACCACGTAAATTTATTACTGCAAAGCTTTCGATCCGTAAGCCCGGATCTTCATCAGTGCTAATAATATGTCTAGACATGGACATATTATTAGCACTGATGAAGATCCGGGCTTACGGATCGAAAGCTTTGCAGTAATAAATTTACGCGTGGTGTTTCCACAAACAAACTATTATATGTTTTATCGCCATGCAAACATACAAAGAACTTTTATAATATAGCATTTGTAAACTCTGAATGCTGATTGGCTAAGAACCGTGTTGATATAACTCAATGTCAACACGGAAACGTCAGAACATTTCTTTCTTTATGTTTCTTTGTGCTATATTATAAAACAAATATGAAACATTGCTATATTATATATGTCGTCTCGTTGAATGGAACATTCCATCTTTCACATAATGAAAATATTCTTACCATTGCACTCATAAAAATTCATTATTTGTATATAAGCACTGATGAAGATCCGGTATATGAAGTAATAAATTTACGTGGTGTTTCCACAAATATTTAATATTAAAATAGTAAATTAAAACGAGATATCTCTGAGGCCAAGAAAGTTAAAACTACTTGTAAATAGTTTCCACTTTAAAGTTGATTTACTTTAGCCCTTTGTTTTTGTATCTGCGAAGCATATATATATATATATATATATATATATATATATATATATATATATATATATATATATATATATATATATATATATATATATATATATATATATGATATCGCAAACGTATCGTGACCGTACCGTGACCGTATGTTAGCACATAGCCATTCAGCGACGAGCTTATATAATTTCAGCCAATCAGCGATTAGGTTACATCGTGTCCGCCATCTAACCTGCGAACAGGCATGGTTTAGCCTCGTGTTATTCAGGTGTTTATATTGTGTTTGCCATTTTGGCTTCAGAAATATCTGGATTTTATCTTGAATTGGCTGTCTTGTTTCAGTCTCCCTATTCTCTTGCGAAATTATTCCGAAGTTATCTATCAAGTATCAACAAGGAAACTTTTCCAACTACATAAGCTGTCATCAAATGTAGTGTTTATAGAAGGTTAAGATGTTATCAGTTAAAATACTTATACATTTTGGTTTTACACATTAAGAGTTAGTTTTAAACAAAATTTTTACAAACATTTTCAAATGCTAATTACAGAATCCCCACCCGCCCTCTTGATTACATTGACATTTTGCTTTCTAACATAAATACTTTTGTGTAGCGATCAATACCAGAATGATGAATAAATGTACTGGATAATCATGTTTTGTCAGAACAACCCACTCTTACCTAAATTCATTAGTATGGAAAATAACTTAACAGCTGCAATAATCATTAGTATGGAAAATAACTTAACAGCTACAATAATCATATATTATATATTGATTGACAAGTCAATGGCACACAATGTGCAAAACTAAACTTGTGATACCTTCCACTCAAACCAATTTTATCCCACAACACAAATTGGTTTTTGTGTGGAATGCTGTGTCAAACCGAACAGTGTGGTATATCATTAACTGTGCACACTACTGGAATTGAATTATATACTTCACTCATGACCTTTAATTAAACATTCTCTACTATTCAGTGGTCTTTGATATATGATTGATCTCTTGGCTACAGTAATGCATGTTCCTCAAATAGTTTGTGTGTGTTACTCAACAGCTGACATTGGCAGGTGTAAGCAACAAGTGACAGAACGTTTGCTTGATATGATTACAATAAAGTTTTGCATGAAATTTTTATTTTCTGGCTGCATAATTATCCATTACAATCATAATCACATGATAAAATTAGTTAAATTTTCTTGGGGGGGGGGGGGTCATTGGGGGGGGCAGTTTCCCCTGCTGCTCTCCCCGCTGTATGTGTACAGCCATGTTAGATGTGTGTTATGTATGACTTTAAAATCTTATTTGCTATTATATTTATTATAATAAATGATGAAATATTTCAATAAACCTTATGCATAATGACGTTGCAAGGCTTGATGCCCGCGAGGAATGCTGGTCTTAGTAGTTATCGCCCGGCAAAATTAAACAATTCAAAATGGCCACTATAGAAATTTTCCAGGGTGATGACTACTAAGACCAGCATTCATCGCGGGCATCAAGCCTTGTGACGTCATTATGTATAAGGTTTATGGTCCCATTATTCAGTTCCTTTCAAGAAAATACAAAATGTGATTCAAGTTTTTTCGCAGATACATGTACGCGTCGCGTACCTATTTTTAAACCTAGAACTAACCTACACGTTTTCTTTTCACACATTTATCATACCATTCCCAGGATTCGTGAAGGCCCCGGGAATAACTGGATGAATCAAGGCGCAGTCCTCTGTTCTTGGCTGAACGACTGGTGTACGTACGTTTCTGATATGTTGGAGTGGTGGTGAGACGTCCTATGAGTAAATCAAAGTATGGTTTTAATTTATATTTCTGACTATAAAGGTAAATCTAAACACAACCCTTGTTTGGGGACACGATTATAAAGCTGAAAGTTTACTTAATTTTTCAGGCATTGAAATAAATAAATAAAATTGACTCTCTCTATATATTTTAGTATTTTCGTAAAATGCCAAACATATACTTTGTTTAAGCTTAATAATTTAAACATGAGTCATTGCAACTATCGCATGGGCAAATTCTCAAGAAATTAAACAATTGAACAAGTCAGCACATATTAAAGGCAAAATAAACTGATGCGTCTGTCCACTCTCCTAGCGCTAAAAGGACGTTTTTCGTTTCCCAAAGATTAATACACCTTCCTGGGACTTTCCCTTTCATAAATTGAGCAAAAGAGAAAACAGAGAGAAATATGGGTCTATAACATGCCTGTTACAGAGCATTGGTCTCCTAGCTGTGTTGGATAGTGTATATTAGACAATTTTCTGAATAGACCATTATTTTTTAATTTGACATAACAAACTTTTGCTTTTAACGAATGTTTTAAATGACATTGATAAATCTGCACTCTTCATTAATTTACATTATTGCAATTCACATGCAAGAATATCTTCAAAATGGTCAATATTTAACTAAAATATTTAGGCCGTATTCCCTGACCGCTTTTCGTTCAGTTTTGTTGCCTTCCTTCAGGCACTACTTTAAATTCACATGAATCTATACAGGGACGCCGGAACTGGGGGGGCAGGGGGGGCGGCTGCCCCCCTTGCCTTTTGCTAGGGGGGCAGGGGGGGCAGAAGTGCCCTTTTAGTTGTAAAATAATACGTGATAAATCACATTTCCAACGATGCTTTTTGTAGGAAAATCACGAGATTCAGGTCATTTATAGTTTATATTTATAAAAATTTTGGGAAATTTTTGGAATTTAGAAAAATATTTTGAAGAAATGGCGAAAATGTAAGATATCCGGAAAAATGTTTGGCTTCACGGAAAATTTTTGTATGTCCGGAAAAAATTTTTGACCCTTAAAATGGTACACTGACCGAAAATGGTACACTGACGGTACAGTGAAAAAAATTTTTCAGTAAAGGTGTCCTTGGTGTGCGTCCTCCCCCCTTTGCCCTATTATCGTTCCGGCTTCCCTGGTTATAGAGCAGGCAGAAAAAGCCAAAAGGGCCCCGCGCGAAAAAAAACGCCACTGGCCCCGCGCTAACGCAGCCCTAACCAGTACGCCTCTAGATTCTGCATTGATCATAGATATCTTATATACACTAGATAGTGCATCTAGTTATTCTACAATTCAAAAATTGAAGCCGTGATTGCAGACTCAGGATATTCCCATGAAATGAGAAGACTCGTATGTTTTCTATTTCTTAACCAGGGAACTTAAACATTAAGTTAAACCTATTCCAAATACATTTTCAAACTATTCAAATGATGAAAGTTATTGTTGTTTTTTAAGCGTTTATTAGCGAGTGGGAAACTTCAACATGGCCGCCATCTATTCAAATGGGGGTAACCGCTGGGATATTCTTGGCTTCAATTTTACTAAAAGAGATGCGCTATCTAGTGTATATAAGATATCTATGGCATTGACCCATATTTCATCGTTAGTAAGCGTTTGAGCGCAGTGTCTAATTCTGGCCTACTGATCAAATATTAGATCAGTCGGTTCTCCCCACCAAATCTGCCCCATTTTCGCAATGCAAAGGCAGCATAAAATGGCATGAAATGAAAACTCAAAACTTGGTTTCAGTGTGAAAAATGTAAATATTAATATCCTATCTATGCATAATATCATATATAAATATAATATCCTATAATATCCTATCTATGCATGGCATCTTCCGTCTAAGCAAAAACTGATCTTCTTTGTAAATATTTACTCCCAGTGTTTGTTTCTTCAAACCGATGGACAAATCTTTCTTAAGATTTTTATCAAATATTCACATATCTGGCAAATTGACAGCTTCTGACAAAATCTTAAATCTACACTGACAAAATCTTAAGTCGTTTCTACGTTGAAATTTATCGTCGAAATTTATCTGCGTTATTTTATTTATTATATGCGTTCTCATCGTTTCCATTGAATTAATTTAAAGTTCAGATTTGACTTCCACTACCGCTACTATTAAGGGACCATCAACAAATCAATCAATCAATCAATTGATTTATTTGAGGCACGTTACATGCTTACTGACTAAATTAAATTTTTATGAATTATAAATTAATTTATATGTTTTTGTACGATTTAAATATTGACAATTAATATTGTAAATAATTGTAATTTAGATGCAGGACCCGACTGAAAAACATGTAAGTGATGTGTGGGTATCCTGGATAAATATTATCCTATTATCAGATATATGCGTTTGATATATTTGATTATTATTTATTTAAAAAATTCCTGGTTTCTGATTGGCTATAAACAGCCAACTGTGAAATTGTCATATCAACTCAATGGCTAACCAAATACGGATTTCTCACATTCATATTAGCAAAATGACGTCAAAGAGTCCATATGAAAAAAAATTGGACGCGTTTGCGCCATATTACTATGACGACGAGAATCATATTGACTCGCTGACGCCATTGATATGACGCAACGACGGCTGCCGAAGGACTAAGGAATTGTTTTTTCTTAATACAAATAAAATACAAATGTTTGTTTTGAATTTTTTAAATAAACAATAAAACAATTATTGAATTCGGTTTTCGCACAATATGAATAATTATCAAGCCCTCAGTTT
>CACRXK020007700.1:0-22223 GCA_902702795.2 Paramuricea clavata
CAACAAATGCCGTTCTTCGAAAGTACGGAGGTACTTCGGCGAGATGTACAAGTTTTCGACCATATTTTAACAATGGAAATCAAAAGCTATTTTATATTGAACTTGCCCAGACCGAAAATTACTACGGCGAACGTCTGCGCAACCAGGCCTCCTTTACCGTTGGATTTACAGGGGGGGCAGATATTTCCGGTAACAGCCAGCCAATCGCGGCCGCGTAGCGACTGTTTACATTATTTGAAATTTGATATTCAAAATAAAAACTCCTTCGATCGGATACTGTATAAAACTCGAGATGTTGTTGAAGAAAAGAAAATTAAACGACGGAGATTGAAGAAATTTAAGGAAGAAGTAATATACAGCGGCTCTTTGTTGGAAAGTATGGTATAGAATATGATACTTTAATTCGAAATATTATCGTGAATATATTAGTCGCATCCTCCCCCCTGTAAATCCAACGGTAAAGGAGGCCTGGTTGCGCAGACGTTCGCCGTAGTAATTTTCGGTCTGGGCAAGTTCAATATAAAATGGGTTTTGATTTCCATTGTTAAAATATGGTCGAAAACTTGTACATCTCGCCGAAGTACCTCCGTATTTTCGAAGAACGGTATTTGTTGTACATGTTGGCGAATTTTTTTGGAGAATAAAGCGATTTGAGTGTGAAAATTTTCGATTCGAAGTGCCGTGCCGTCGTATCGACGATCGGAAATCGTTAGCCTTTATCATGTTTCATGTATACTAGTAACATCGAGTACAAAGTCTTGGAAAATATTAGTCCAACAAAGGAGGAATAAAAGGAGAACACACACTATCAAATAGGCAAGTCAATTTCATTTTAAAATTTATATTTTACGACATATTTTTACTATAATATACATTAATATAATATACATTTATACTATAAGTCTATACTGACCCTTGCGAGATTGGGCCGCCTGTGATTATGTCATTCAAAATTGGTTTCTTATCGCATACCCGCACCTTTTTTGTAACTATGACGTCAGCATGTACAATCCGTGCATCTCGAAGATGAGCAAGCTCATCGTATTCGTGTCTGCGTGACTGGTTCCGACAAGAAACCGCCATCGCACTCGAAAACCGCCCACTCAATTTACGTCTACTTTCGCCACGCCTTCAGCCACCTGAAGTTAAAATATGTATCCGTGATCATACTACAGCTTATATTATATTATATTATATATACATATATATATATATATATATATATATATATATATATATATATATATATATATATATATATATATATATATATATATATATATATATATATATATATATATATATATATATATATATACATATATATATATATATATATGTTGGGAAATTGATAATTTTGTAATTAAAAGTGATATTTTCAGGCGATTTTCATTTGTAATTCTTAAAAAATTATCGTGTTACCATGACAACTACTCTAGATACTTCCTGCTCGGAAAATACAACGGTTTTGTCAGCAAGGCGAGGGTTTCTGCATGCATGGTTACTATAGATACTAGTTACTATAGACAGCCATTTATGTATAGACATGATATTGCATGTTATACTGGACGAGGATATTATATTTCATGTTATTTATAAAATAACGTCCCTGCCTATACTGGCAACAGTCATAGAAAGAATAAAATATAGTTGTATAACTAAATTTCGTGTCATAAATTGAGCTACGAGATTTAAGTTGAAATATTCCTATAAAGAAATTCATAAATAGACATGCAAAAACTCGCGGGCTTCGTATGAAATGCGGCGAGTTAATTGAAGCCCCGAAATAAAGTCTAAAATTGCATCGAAATAATACATATCCATGTTAAATCGTTTGCCCAAGGCCTGTTATAAAATTTCGACCAGCACTCATATCCGCCGCCATATTTATTTGTGCGTGCTGATTTTACTGACATGCAGTTCTCACGAAAATTTGATGATACGGGGGGTGCTAATGGCACGAATCCCTATATTTGTTATCTCAGCAAACTTTTAACATTGCTGTAATGTACACGTTTAAACATTAATCGTCAAGCTAAATCAAATTTAAGAAATTTTACTATTGCTATAAAAACAGTTTTAACGTTAAAAATTCTCCAACCTTGAAATTTTTTTAGATATGACATTGGGATAACATTTGCAACTCCCCCCCTCCCCGGAAAGTTTACTCTATGTATCTCTCGCAACAAGGGGGAATTTCGTTCTCGACCAATCAGCGCTTTTGTTTACATTTTTGGCCTAAGCCAATCAGAATGCGTAAAACGCTTCATCACATGAAATTTGTGAACAAACATATGGGGTTACTTCAGAGCTTTTCTGCAAGCGGTTTTTTGTTTTTTTGCCATGAAATTGATATATGTTGTTCTTAAAAAAATTCTCCTCAACTTCTTCGTGGCGATTTTTGATTAATTGCGTGATTGCGCAGATATGGGTCTTCAAACTTTGCCTTGCGCAAGCTTAAATACCACCCCTCGAATCTGTAGGTTCCGATCGGATTAGCGTTTTTAATAAAAGCCTTTCAAATCGAGGTTTGAGAGGTTTTATTTTTTAAAAGATACTTTTATCTTCATATTTTCACATTAACTTATTAATATCCTGTGTAACAAGTAAACAGGACACTTCCGGGCCGAGACAAGTTGACATTTCTTGCTAAACAGCGTGGCGATCAATATGGTTCGTATCTAAATACAGGGAATTTTTAAAATTTTGTTGGTATAAATGAGCTAAAGAAATTCCTCAAATATTTGGACTATGGACCTTCAAACTTATGCCAGGTATTTATTTGATTGATTAGCTCAATAACTGTTTCTTGGCTCGTTTTTCGTCGATTTCGACATTTTGTCGACTTCAGGATAATGTGTCAACATTGCGTGTTGCAGCCTGCGGACATGAATATTTTCGTTTGTTTGACCATATTAACACTTGTCTTCATTGTTTTTAATCCTTGAATGACAATATATTCATTGGTCTCAGAGTCCTAAACTTAAGGAAGATGGATGACTTTGGGACAGATATCAAAATTTTGTTCAGATATCAAAATTTATGGACATATATAGTCACAGAGCATAGTCATAGGACCCTCATTGTTTCTTCCTTAATCTGGCCCACTAGTCACAAATGGGGCCTGTTCTTATGACCTGGCTAGGCAGGAGACAACATTTGCCAGTATTGTCGATATACTATCCTGCTACTATCCTGGCTAAGCACGAGGTATCCGTTGCCAGAATCCCAACTATGCAAGCCAAGAAATTCACCATTTACAGTAAACATTCTATCCCACAACCAGGCAACATGAACTTGCCTTTAGGGCCCCATGCTGCCTAGCCCAGATCATATCAACAGACCCTTAGCAGATCCTGAAACTACAATTGGAACATTTTAGGCCATAATCTTGTAGAATCAACCAGGTATTGTCAGTAGTATAATATCACACTGGGCATGCAAGCTGGTCTTGCCCATTTATATCGGCTAAATATACACCTGCCCAAGGTAAGATACTGCCTCGTATATTAATTTTATATATGTTTGAGATTGCATTCACATGAAACAGCCTGGTTGAATTTATTGGCCCAGCATTTGCTTGAGCAAGTTGATATCCTGCATTGGGAGTCTCACACTAATAAAGGTCATAAGCTGGCCAACCAGCTCACTCGACTAAAAATCATGTTACAATACACAAATAAGAAATTGATTAATATAAGCCTTCTATAAGCTGTTGTCATTAACAAATTAACCAGCATTTCACACAAATTTCTTGACAACAGTTGCCAGGTTAGCCTGGCTCCTGTGAGGCAAATGACAAACTAGCCCTGAAAAGAAGATCCATCCATGTTTGCTGGGCTAGCATGGCCCATTTTGACAGCCCTTAACAGGGAGAGCTTATTTTTGGAAGGGAGATCTGATTTTTGGAAGGGAGGCCTATTTGTGAGGTTACTGGGGGCTTAATATTGGATTGCATTATATAATATGTGTAAAATATTCATTTGTGCACAGGTATTCTGGTAATGCACAGGTATTCTGGTAATGCACAAATTTATGGACTAAAATGTTTCAATTATAGTAGATCGGGATCTATTGGGGACCTGTTTATATGATCTAGACTATCCAGAACACATGCTTGAAGCCTAATTCATGTTGCCTGTTTGGTATACAGTGCATATTGATCCTTATTGTATATGGTGAATTACTTGGCTTACATATAGCCAGGATTCTGGCAATGGAAACCTCGCGCTTAGCTAGGCCGATAGTAGCAGGATAGGATAGAACATACTGGCAAATGTCGTCTCCCACCTAGCCAGGTAATATGAACAGGGCCCAATTGTGACAAGTGAGCCAGATGAAGTAAAAAAACAATGAAGTTCATATACAGGTATATATCCATAAATTTTGATACCTGAACAGCAACATTGAACAAAATCATTCTGTCCCAATGTCATCCATCTTCCTTAAGTTTAGGACTCTGAGACCAATGAATATATTGTCAATCAAGGATTAAAACCAATGAAGACAAGTGTTATTGTCAAACAAACGAAAATATTCATGTCCACAGGGTGCAATACGCAATGTTGACACATTATTTTGAAGTCGACTAAGCTCGACTAAATGTCGAAATCGACGAAAAACGAGCCAAAAAACAGTTATTGAACTAATCAATCAAATAAATACTTGGCATAAGTTTGAAGATCCATAGTCCAAATATTTGATGAGCTTCTTTATCCCATTTATACCAACAAAATTTTAAAAATTCCCTGTATTTAGATATTCGCCATATTGATCGCCACGCTGTTTGGCAAGAAATCGACATGTCAACTTGTCCCGGCCCGGAAATGTCCTGTTTACTTGTTACACAGGATATTAATAAGTTAATGTGAAAATATGAAGATAAAGTGTCGTTTAAAAAATAAAACCTCTCAAATCTCGATTTGAAAGGCTTTTAAAAACGCTAATCCATTCGGTATACCTACAAATTCGAGTGGTGGTATTTCAGATTGCGCAAGGTAAAGTTTGAAGACCCATATCTTCGCAATCACGCCATTAATCAAAAATCCCCACGAGGAAGTTGTGGAGAATTATTTTAAGAACAATATATATCAATTTCATGGCAAAAAACCCAAAAAACCGCTTGCAGCAAACCTCTGAAGCGACCCCATATGTTTGTTTACAAATTTCATGAGATGACCCATTTTACGCATTCTGATTGGCTTAGAGCAACAATGTGAACAAAAGCGCTGATTGGTCAAGAACGAAATTCCCCCTTGTTAATGATGAGGGACATGCGGAGATGCATGAATCCTAACACTACCACTATACTGTAACCCTATTCCTAAATCTAATCCAACCCTAATCCAAACACTAACCCTAATCCAAATCAACCCCTAACGCTGCCATCCCCAACCCACCAACCCTAATAGACTGTTACAGTGTTACTTATATAGAAAGAAGTATTGTCCAATCTTTGTGGAACAATGGAGCAGCTATATGATGATACACATCATAGATTAGTGCATTGCCGTATGTTATATATCATCATATATGAAATGAGAGACGATGTTTTCGAGTGTCCACACTAATACGATATGTATGCGTTTTCATTTCAGCGTTTTAAAGTCGATGCGTTTTCGGTGAATACGCTGAGCGTATTCGAGCGTATTAGTGTATTCGACGGAAGGCCGAAACGCATCGAAATGTATTCGTTTTCAAACGAAACAGAAGAAGAGCTTAGAAGCTTAAGTCAAGATTTGAACTGATCCATGCAAGACAGGATCAAATATGCATTGTACCTTAACTGCAGATTACGTTCCTCGATTGTAACAAACGCCATGATCTCTTTTTGGTTACGTTACGCAGAAGTGCTTTATTTTAAAGTACGTGCTAGAAGTAAAGGCTGCTTTCCAGTTACGCGTTTTTGCACGTGCGTGTACGCACGGAAAAGTTAATATTCCTTTTAACTTTTCCTTATTATAAATTTCCTTTTCCTAAATTACTAGTTGCATAAAAAGACAGCATACAACTTGATGTGTGATTTAATGTGCATTCGTTAAGGTAATTAGTACTTGAATAAAATTTAGAAGGATTTGAACTTGCGTACACGCACATGGAAAAAACGCGTAACTGGAAAGCAGCCTTAAGTTAAAGCTGCATTTCGATCGCGGTTCAGTCAAACTGCTGCTGGGACCCCGGGGTTCTGTCGAAACCCGGTGCACCCACAGTCGAACAGTGGATGCTTTCGTTAAAAAATTAAACATCGAATTTTCTTTTTCAGTTTTCCGCTAGTGTAGCACTCGCGTTGGAAACCAAGACATTAACGGGAAACCTGCGGCACGAGTTCGTCAGAGATATTTGCACTCATATATCGTCAAACGGCGTGTATTTTCTGAACAAGCTAGAAAGAAACCTGGTCGCCACCGCCATAGTGACAAAATACCCCTTTCGTAAAGATCCCATTGGCAGCGGATTGGTGAGTTTGTTATTATTTGTACTTTTTATTTTTGATTCGAGTTCATTACTCTTTGCGGTTATCCTGAATGAATTTATACGAGGATGGCTGAGCTACGCTAGCAACGATTGCACGGCGCGTGAAGAACCCTTAGGCTATGACGTTATGGCTGAAGTTAACTTTGCTTAGATTGTTGTAACAACATTTATATCTCATGTGCGTCGGTTTTCTTTGTTCGTCCGAGGTTTATAACTAGCTTATATACCTTGAATAAATGATTAGATGAAACTTGTAGACAAAACGCGAGAATTCTTCATTAAAAATTTTTGAAAATGACAAAATATGTTGGAAAACCTCCGCAAATGAGATATAAGTAACAAGGGCGAATTTCGTTTTTGACCAATCAGAGCATTTGTTTACCTTTTGGCGCTAAGCCAATCAGAACGCGTACATTGTTACTACTTCCGGTTTAGACGCCTATTTCGACACGAAAATTACGGTTGTAAATAAAGCCTTGGGGGGGTCTGGTTTTTTAATTTTTTGGACTTATTTCAATGAAATCCTATAAAATATAAAATTTTCGAAAAATTTGCCGCTGGGATTTGCGTCTCATCGCTTAGTTTTGAAATTATCCGCATTCAAAAAACGGCGTATGCAAGGTCACTCTCGAATAGGTCAAAAACGTGTTATGATTCTAAAGGAAGTGAAGCAAAAACATATATCCGGAAATATTGAAGAGTGGCTCGGGGCATTTGAGAAAGAAGGCATTTTCACTGCGATTTTGGAGTTAAATTTTCTAGCAATCGGTCACTACACGACTATAATTTTGCCAGCAGTGGCCATATAGCACTAAAGCAAAGTAGAAGAATCGCCGTTTATGACTGCCTCGTTGGCCCAAGCTTTCTGGTTTTGACTTGAGAGGATATTTGCAAATCGGGCAAGCACTGATGTCTGGTAGGTTACACTCAGGGTGGAAAGAGTGTCTACAGCCTCGAAAAATGCGACACAAAGGACTATCACGACTGCATTCGATCACTGATTTTTAGATCAATGCATTCGATTTTATCACATTTTCTGTCTCAATAGAAATTGAAGGTATATACCTTATATATTTCACATATATTAAACATATAGACACATATTTCCATGTTTATGATTCATATACATTTTACAGGGTGTCAATATATTAAAAGATTCATATTTTTTCAAGCACCAGATTGTCAGTCAACAGAAGGTTACTTATTTGCTTTTGAACGCAGTTTTTCCCATATGTTTTATATAATTGTATAGAAAACAGTAAGACCGCTGTATATTTTTATGACCATGAAATCAAAAACTATTTACTAAAGCATTTTAAACTCTTGATAGTGATGCAGTATAATTATACTGAACTTATTTTGTAGGATTAGGAGGTCTCCAATGGAACAACTCGGTTGGTGGTGACAACAGTGGCATAGCCACAGGGGGGGGAGGGACTGGTGGGATGAGTCCCCCCCCCCACACTCTCCTTCAGAACTAACTTCGAGATATGTTTAAATCAGTTGAGAAACTGGGGGGGGGGGAGGTAACGCTTATCTGATTTCATGGCCAGCTTATTATTCACAATCTAATAAGTGAAGACACAGGTATTCTTGACTACCAAATTATGTTATAATCTTCTGAATTTTGTAAAATCTCGCCCCAAAATGTACAAAATGGCATTTCAGATTCTCTGAATTTCAAAATTCAGAGCCTCTGAATTTTGACCCCCTACAGTGTCCGTGCCTTTGCCGCTCAAGTCATCCCTCCCCCCCCCCCTACTTTGTAAACCCTGGCTACGCCACTGGGTGACAACCATGCATCCAAACAAATTTTCTAGTTTCCACTTTTCTTGTCTACTTGTTTTGCCCATGCACTCTTGACAGTAATGCACATATCAATGGAAATCCTGTGGTGGGGGAGGATGCGACAGAGTAGGGGATTTGTAAAAATGACAAGAAAAACAGTCAAATTCCTGTAGGTGGGTGTAAATATTCCGGTCAAATAAAGATCAATTCCCCCACCCGCAGGTGTCAGAAAAGTAATAAACTTTGGTGGCAAAGATTGTTGGATTTCAGAATTTCAAGATGTGTGTGTGGGGTGGGGGTGCACCCTCGCCAGCACCCCAGCCCTGGGTGTACCCTAGCCCTGGCCAGAGGGGGTGCAGGGGGAGTGCTATTTTTCATGATAAAGATAAAAAATAGAGACAAAATGAAATACAATAATTTATCAATCCTTTGCCTAATTTGCTCAGCACTTGGTATCACTTTGTCAGCACTTGGTATCCAGGGCTGATTACATGGTGCACTTTCAAGTTGGGTTGAACTCAGCCCTATTAACTGGGTTGAAATTTTTTGCAATTACATGGACGATTCCAGTCCTGGGGTTGAAATGCTGTACATTCCCAGGCATTGATTTCCGGAAGTAAAAGAAAGCAGCTCCGTAGCCTCCATTTTGTTTTCTTGTAATAAATAGTACTACCACACATGCTTGAATAACTCATGAATAATTTCAACCCTGGGTTGAAACAATTGCATGACAACATTTTGAACCCGAGTCTGAGTCTCTGCTAACTGAAGCAGGGTTGAAGTTTCAAACCCGGGGTTGAACTGGACCCTGGCTTGAAAATGTTGTTAATATGTAGTTGCACATTTGATTTTGATAGAGTTTTATATTATTATTAATTACAGACTGTTGAAATTTCAACCCGGTCAACAGGGTTGAGTTCAACTCCGGGGTTAAGTTCAACTCCGGGGTTAAGTTCAACTCCGGGGTTGAGTTCAACTCCCGTGTTGAGTTCAACTCCCGGGTTAAGTTCAACTCCTGTGTTGAGTTCAACTCCCGGGTTAAGTTCAACTCCCGGGTTAAGTTCAACTCTCGGGTTTAGTTCAACTGCCTTAGTCCATGCCCACATAAGAGGTGGAAATTTTCAACAGGGTGCTTGCTGAAAGCTAATAATGCTTGATACAGTGTGTGGTACATGGGATGGTTGTTCTCTTGCCAATATATGAAATGAGAGAGAACCACTAACATTGCCTTGTCATGATGACAATGCCATAAGTCGAAAAAATATGAATCTTTTAGTATATTGACAGCCTGTAAAATGTATATATTGACAGCCTGTAAAATGTATATGAATCATAAGCATGAACTGTATATGTTTGTATGTGAAATATATAAGGTATATACCTTCAATTTCCATTGAGACAGCAAATGTGATAAAATCGAATGCATTGATCTAAAAATCAGTGATCGAATGCAGTCGTGATAGTCCTTTGTGTCGCCTCGAGTGTAACCTACCAGACATCAGTGCTTGCCCGATTTGCAAATATCCTCTCAAGTCAAAACCAGTCTAGGAATATCGCCCCCTTTTGAGAGGGGGGCGAATCTCCTGGGGGGCTAAATTCCTGTGACACCGGAAGAGTTACTTCGAACGAAGTTCTAAGCGAGTAATTAATGCGATTCAGCTAGACTATAAATCAATCAACGCATACAACGCTCCTGTTATTTTCGATATTTTACACTTAAACTATATTTATAAAGTGTGTCGCAAATCTTGGCAGTGTCAATAGCTTAATAACAAATATGATAAGACCAAACTTACCTCGCAAATGGTGATTAGAACCGAAGAATAACCAGTCAGCGATAGCATCCTTATTGTTGTTCGATTGTGAAAAATATGCTTTATTGTCTCGATCATATTAACGCGTCAGGAATTCTTGTATATTCGTATTATAATAAATCTCGCGTATATACAAGTGCGAAATCTAGAGCAAGGTTTACAAGAAATATTGCATCCCAATCCCAATATAAAAATCAAAATCATGACTCATGATGATTGCCACATAATTTTTTGTCTTTATAAACCGCACACAAATACTAAAGGTGGGCAGAAATCAGTTCACACCAAACAAAGACATACTGGTAATTTATGCACACTGAGTGTTTGATTGCGTTCCTTAGTTTAGCTCGTACCGTTGTGTGCGGTTTACAAAAAAAAATTATCTGGCAATCATCAGAATCACGATTTTGATTTTTATATTGGGATTGGGATGCAATCTTTCTTGTAAACCTTGCTCTAGACTTAGCACTTGTATACGCGAGAATTATTATAATACGAATAATTTATATCCAAGAATTCCTGAGGCGTTCATGTGTATATGACATGAAATTTCTTATTTTCTTAAATGAAAGAACTCTTTAAGTTGTAGTGTGACTTATCTTTCAGTTTCTTATTTTTATGGTTTGTTCCAGAGATATTTCAATTTGTTTGATATGTGAATGAGTGTGAATATGTCCGCTAATTTATGACGTCATGTTAGTTGCAAGCTCAACTTACACTGGTTATAAATGTATTAACTCTAAAACATAGACGGATTCTCATATTTATTTTTTAGGGGTGGTGAACCGTGAGCAGGTGACTGAAGCAACACAAAGTGTCACCAAACCCCAGTAAGGTCTATATTCTAGGGGTGGAGCACTAGAGCCGCGAGGGGGAGACTAGAGAGCAGAAAACAAAGTATCCCAGGAAAAATTTGAAAAAATCATGATTTCTAGCTTCGAAAAAAAGTTTTTTGAAGTTGTCAATTTGTCATATCAATGGATTTAGCATGTCGCCATGTCCGATTGTCTGTTGAGACTTGAGAGAGTTAAAGACTTAAAGTTAAATGAACCTGTAAAATGTGTAACCCCAATAGGCCAATACACAATATGCTTTTACTTTTATAAAGTCATTGACATTGTGTTGTTTGAATCCAAGTACAATTTACGATGCAACTCCGATGTAAATAATATTTGAGGTGTAAAGATTAAATCTAGGCAAGTCTGATATTTGCTGTGTTGGTGCAATGTACTCAAGTGAATAAGATGCTTGTGATGTTACTCTGAGTGTATATCCACACCGGGCAGGCCTGAAAAATATGCCTGGCAACGGTGGGAATCGAACCTACCACCTTTGGAATACCAGCCCAATGCTCTGCCAACTGAGCTACGCGGTCAGGTCGGTTCGAGTATGTGATATTTCGGAACTGAGTCTAGTTCCTTCGATATCAATGTAATATAATAATCATGATATTTGCTGTGTTGGTGTAATGTACTCAGGTGAATAAGATGCTTGTAATGTTACTCTGAGTGTATATCCACACCGGGCAGGCTTGAAAAATATGCCTAGCCACGGTGGTACGGGTGCACCGGATTTGGAATTTTCAAATCCGGCCGGAACCGGATTTACCGGATCTGGACAAAATTTCGGCCGGCCGGATCTGCCAGATTTGAGATAAACCGGTAATGGGGACAATTGGGGATAAATTGGGATAATTCAGTATTCAAAATGGTGGTTTATGTTTTTTTTTAATCAAAGACAAAGGAATTTTTTCATTTATAAAGTGTCAGTTTAGATTTTTGATTGTGTTTAAACGTACCTTTTTTAAATATCATTTTCTTAATAACTTAATATTTTATAATAATATAAATGCTTTTTAAACTTTAAAGCTGCCAAATTGATGGTTTATCCCATTCTTGGTGAATTTTTTAAGGTGAAAACAGAAATTTAAACCGGCCGGATTTTCTCCAAATCCGGCCGGATGCCGGAAAATTTGTTAAATCTAGCCTGCATGCAGCCTGACTTTTTGATGGGGAAGGGGGAAAAGTCAGTCTGCGAATCAGGGAACAATACCGTGTTCGCGCTATCTTTTGAATTGCATGGATTTATGTATTCAAACGTGATTGACTATTGCTCAGAAGCTTAATACACGCGCTACGATTGGCCAATTCGTTAATATATTCAGTTCAACAAAATGTGATATTTAGCAAAATGGCGTCTTTCGAGAAACGAATTTTGCAAAAAGCTATTGATGAGTGCAAATCTCAATTCAAAATACAACACTTGTTGATAGAGCAGAAAGAAGCAATCGAGATATTCTTTCAAAAGAAAAATTTATCTTCATAAATTTACCTACAGGCTTCGGGAAATCCTTAATTTACCAGTGTTTACCGTTTGTGGCAGACGTGCTATATGAAAGACCTCGAGGTTCCAGTGTGATTGTTGTAATCTCTCCATTGCGATCATTAATGAATGATCAAGTTGAATATTTGATGAGTATTGGAATTCCTGCGATAGCCATTTCGGATGAAGAAGATCCTGATATAGTTCAACAAGTTATGAATGGTACATATATTGTTATTTATGGCTCTCCGGAATGTCTATTGTCAATGTCGGTATGGAGGAGTATTTTCCAGTGCCAAAGCTTCACGGAAATGCTCATAGGATTTGCTATTGATGAAGCGCATTGTATAGTTCATTGGTGAGTTTTCTACATATTTCACTATTTATTTTAGGAAAAATAATAATAAATTGGTTGCTTGAAGTCTTGAACATGCCAAAAAGATTATGAGTATTATTATTAAAGCAAATGTGCAGTTTGTGCATTAATTATTTATCTTCTGTAATCAGTGGCAAATACTGCAATTTCATTGGTTGACAGGAGTGCGATTTGAGCATTAATCGCACCTTTTCTGAGCTGTAATCGCACTCTTGTCTACAGCCAATGAAAATCAGTCTAGTATTTACAACTAGCCAATCAGCATTCAGGATACAAACTTTGAATTTTATTTTCTTATTGCTGTAAAAAATTTCAAAATGGAGGAATTCACAAATTTTAATTTGACCTTTTAATTTTTAAATCAGCCCTCGAAAACCGTCAAAATTGAGGTCGGAAAAAAAATGCCGACCTAAACCTGACCTAGCTCAGTACATCTCGGCAGTTTTTAAAATCTGTTTCCATGTCTTGGAGCACTAGTAGCCTGCACTAGTAATCACGTATTTACGAATCATTGAAAAGTATAAATGTCACGAAGCCTTTTCTTTTAGAGTTTTACCTAAATTATATCATAAATATACCCGTTAATTCTTAAATCTTACACCAAAGTACATCGAATTCTATAATCGCTGACTTTTTAACAGCTATAAGCACCAAAAAAGATTATTACTTTGGCTGAATTAAGGTCGGCAAAACATTGCCGACATGGGAGGTTGATAGGTCGGCATTTACTGTAGGTCGGATCTGCCGAATGCAGATCTCGTTTTCGAGGGTTGTTAAATTATATATTTTCTGACGAAAATGACCTACCTGTTCATCCAGCAGAAGACACCGAACTAAACACAACCAGGAGTTATATTTCCATCCAATTCAGATCATTAATTGAATTAAAAACTTCACTATTTTGAACACGTTATAAACATACAAACATGGCTTCCCAATTGTGTGTTGAATAATTCAAACAAATGTTGTCATGTGATTATACCGGAAATAATGCCCGGAAGTCGTTAATAATATGTTAATTTTATTATATATGATAAACAATAATTCATAATTGTACTATTTCACTAAGAATTGTCGTGACAAAAATTTAATAATTATATTGAACTTCAACAAATTGTATATTTCTGCTTTTCCCCCTTAAACAGTTTGATTACAGAAGATAAATAATTAATAAGTAATAGAACGAATTAAAGTCGTGCTATTAATGCCATAATCATACTCGTGATTAACAAATCAACCTCCCGCTACGCGGTCGGTTGATTTTGTAATCACTCGTATGATTATGGCATTAATAGCACTCCTATTCGTTCTATTACCATCATTAATATTGCCGAAGGAATAAAAATAAAGAAATAAATTTAACAACCTGCACATATATGTATATTTTATATTTAATGATGTATTGCCATATATTTTTACTTTTAAATTATTCATGATTTACTAACTATTATAATACATTCATTACTTTACATGACATATTTTTTTTCAAGATTAATAATAGTACAATACAGTATGGAGTGTCAAGATGTAACACAGGTTATTGTAGCACGGCATATAAAAAATATGAATAATTTTATGAATATGTGTCACTAAACTAGTATTATGTACTGTTTAAATAGGGGCTTGCCTGGAAGTAAGGACAGCGATGTTCCATTCAGGAAATGGTATGGCTGTTTGGGGGAATTGCGTTCCTTATTCCCACAGCACTGCAAACTTGTAATTCTCACTGCAACTGCGACAAGAGATACGAAAGAACAAATACTAAGCACGCTACACCTGTTTACAAATGATGTACATTTCATCGAGCAGAGCCCAGATCGGAAAAATATACAATACAGTGTTCAGTATTTAGAAAAGGATGATCATTTGGAAAATGCCTTTTCATCACTAATTCAAGATGTTAAAGAACATGGTGCAATTAGTCAGCGAACATTGATTTACTGTCAGACTCGAAAACAGTGTTCAATTATTTACCGCATTTTTGAAGTGTATTTGGGTAAGCAACTATTTCTTGGTGACTGTTTACCACAAAATAGGCTGGTTGAGATGTTTCATGCAGGAACACCTCCCCTTGCCAAGGAACACAACACAAAAAATTTAGCAGACAAAAATGGTCATTTACGCATACTTGTATGCACAATTGCATTTGGTATGGGAGTGAATTGTAAGAAGGTACGAAGGGTGGTACATTTTGGCCCGTCCAAGAACATTGAAAGTTATGTGCAAGAGTGTGGGCGTGCTGGTAGAGATGGGCAACCTAGTTCCTGTTGCCTTGTTTACAATGGTTTATTGTTAGGGCGCTGTGACAAGGAGATGAAAGTGTATGTGCAGGCTAAAGAGTGTCGTCGAAAGATACTGATGGATAATTTTGGCTATCAATGTGAAAAACAAAGTGAGCTATCTCACAAATGCTGCAATATTTGTGCTGAAAACTGCTCGTGCCAAGAAAAATGCACTGTATGGAATCTATGTGAAGAGAATGAAGTTGATCTTACCATGTCAAATGATGTTACAAAAACATGTATTCAAAGGCCAGTTTCACAAGGACAAAAAAAACTGTTGCACACTGAACTAATCAAATTCCGGAACACAGTTATAAGCAAAGCACATACACAAGAACAAGTTCCTTGTCCCAATAATCTACTTGAATTCAACAATTTTCACATAAATCAAGTAATTAACAAATGCTACAAGCTATTTACAGTCAATGACATTTTGCAAGAGATTGAAATTTGGAGACATGCTCATGCTATTGAAATACTGAATATAATAAACAGAGTTTTTGGAGATGTTGATGCCAATGAACTAATGGGACTTGATGAGGAACAGTTCCTCAATGACACTAGTTTCACTTCAAACTGGGATGATGTGAGAGATGATCATGCATATCCTTCATGGAAACTCAGGAACTTGAATGTTTTTCCTCTTTCAACACTAGCAAAGGTGATGAATCCATGGATTTAAATAGCAGTATTTAGCCAATTAACCCATCTCTCGAACATAACAAACAGTAGCTACTAATTAACTAAATTCAAGTGACCTATACAATTCAATTTGCCTTTGTCGCAAAGGCCGAAATCCGCCATTTTGGGTGTACTGTATGCTCTTGTAAAAGATTCTAGACAATTGAAACAACATGAAAAAGACTTTTAAAAGTTGTAACTGTAAATTTACCATTATACAAACAACTACAACACTAAAAAGTTGTATTTTGTGGATATTCTCAAACACGGGAGAGGCAGTACCCCCAAATGGCGTGAAAAATTGGCCAGAGAAAGGCTAATTGTGCTTTTCAGAAATCACTGTCAATATGTGAAAATGAAACATTTTCTCGTAATACAACGAACAAGTTTAAAAAAACTTTTGTACTAAGATAAAATGTTTCATGAAATGTGCAATGGAAGTAGCCAGGTGTTATTTGAGGTACATATTTTGTTTTCTGACAAACATAATTTCTTCAAACAATTAGTTTGACTATTTTTCATATGGGGTATTTTTAAAATCGTAGGGAATTATCCTTTCTCACAAAGGCCAAAATCCTCCATTTTGGGGGTACTGCTTGTCCTTGTGAAAGATTCTGTACAATTCAAACAACATGAAAAGCAACTTTTAAAAGTTGTAACTGTAAATGTACCATTATACAAATGTATACATTGTATTTCGTGGTTCGGAGACTCCCAAACATGGTAGAGGCAGTACCCAAAAATGGCAGAAATATCGACTTTGAGAAAGACTAATTGAATTAACTGACTATATGCATTCGGAAGGTATTGATATTGACAGTTATAGATAACTGATCCTCAGTTGACAATTAATTATCATTAATTTAACGAGCATGCCTGTTAAGAATCATATGCTTTTTATGTTCATTGATCCACGTATACAATTTATGCAAATCAAAACCATTTAGAATGCTTGGTTTAATATTTTTATAAAAAGTATACTCCCTGCCAGGTGTGTGATAAAATGCCTTCTGTGTAAGTAGCTCATTTACTACTTTTTCCAGGTCTCCCTTGGTTGACTTCTTTATATGCTTCCCAGATCTTTTATAAATGTTCAAGTTTGTATCGAAAACCGCCATTAGATCAGCAGTTACTCCCAACGAATGGCAAATACGATCAAGTGACTTCTTGCTTGCACTGGGACCAAGATGTTTTATGGCTTCCTTGACCAGTTTGTTCTTGAACTCTAAATTTAAATCCAAAGATATATTGCCAAATTATCCATGTTTGTTCTTAACGAATCTGTTCCAAACCAGGCGATGAGATTCTTCAGGATAAAGCAATGCATATAATTGGAACATTAAATACAATGCTTCAAGAGAATACTTGTTGGCTGATGTTCCTTGATGCTTCAAATACATAAGGAAAAATTTCCAACACCTTATCACACGTTCCCCATCGCCCTTTGATATTCCATCCCATAAATTGAGCAATAACATTCCATAATCAAGCAATGCTCTTTGATAAGCAAACATGTCATCTCGCTCGTCTTCATCAATTGTGGTATCGCAGATCACATTGGCAATTTCATATTCATTCACTTCGGGTTGAGGATAATGTTGCATTTCGTGTTGCCTTCTGCGCTTTCCGTCAAATGCAAATGTTTTCTGGCAGCCCTTGTATCTGCATGGATATCTCCCTTCGCCATTCACTGAACGTTTTGCATCTGTGTATTGCTGGATCAACTGCACAGATGTCAAAATCTTATCATTTCTTTCCTGGTCGATAACAAATCTATCCACAACAGCAGTAGCTGTTTTTCTGAGAAACTCCATTTTCTCTTCTTTGGACGTTTCATCTTTGTCAGAGAAGATCTCTTTATCTTCATCTAAACTGTCCATTTCCAGAACAGCTAAAGCACCAGCAATGACTCTTGACTCCACTTCAATTTTAAAAAATCTCCGGCAAGCATTCGCTGCAGCACTGACATCACTCTTTACATTCCTTCTATTGATTAAATTGTGGTCGCTGTACATAGTACATTTGTCACCAGAAGAAGATATGTTATATAAGTTATTAAATGCAACCTGAAACAATAATTAAAAATAATTTAATTTTTATAAACTGTAATATGAGTGGGTTTAGTTCTTATATAGTAGACAAGGACATAAAATTCAGCAAGTCTAGAAAGTGTTCAGAGGTTGCAAATAGAATCAGTACATGTATTCGTTCATTATATGTGGCAGAACGTTGTGGCAGGGAAAGCTTTTAACAGTCAAACGTTTGTGCATTTTGCATCCAGTGTTTCATCCAAAATGAAAAAATAATAATCTCCATGAGATACTTCGTGTATAATATTACTGTATATGGTGTCTGGGGGACACATTGTGCGAGGTGGGTACAATATTTTGAAATTTACAAACCTCCAAAAACTTGTTGCCGGCATGCCAGTCAGCTGCTTCAAAATGCAATCCTTCTAGACGCTCTTCACTAGTAAATCCATTGGCTAAGGACATTTTACCATTTATAGCTCTTTCCACACTTAATTGATCGCCAACCACACCTTGATTACCATAAACATTATCTTCTTGATCAGCATTGCAAGGAACAAACTTGTGAAGTTGCTGGAGAATCTTGATGATCCCGTTAGCATCATTTTCGTTCTCGTATATCATGCCTAAAAACACCTGCAAAAAGAGAGAAGTAGGACAAAATTAATGCTATTGTAACGATTACAATGAATGCTCTCTCATATGTATTTTATTGATTTGCTTATTGTACACTTATTTTATTTGATATTACTTCTCTTGGACTAACACATTAGACAATAAAAAAGCAATGGAATTGCCACTTAGTTGAGAAGTTAAGGAGGGTATTTTTATATGCATGTGGTTATTCTTTCACGCCAGTCACAAAATATACAGTAGTACTGTATAAATGCTGTGCTGAGTGGTTATATTACTACCTTAAAAAATAAGCAGAAACTCAACGTTTCGAGCGAAGGCCCTTCGTCAAGAGTTATTAGCACTAACTCTTGACGAAGGGCATTCGCTCGAAACGTCGAGTTTCTGCTTATTTTTTTAAGGTAGTAATATAACCACTCAGCACAGCATTTTCACATTGGTACTACCAACACTGGTACAGACAGTTTAAGTAGTACACTAGTACTGTATAACTGTTACTTACTAGTGATAATCTAAACCTGATATCAATCCTAATCCTGATACTACCCTAACCCATATGCCTAACCTACCTCAAAGCCTACCCCTAATGGTATTAAAGTAACTTACAGAATCTGATCTCTTCTTCATTTCTGCACTGTACTGGTGAGAAATGTGCATAGGACACAAATCTGCAAGGAAATTTAAGCAAGGAATGTTGGTTGTAATTATCCGTTCAACAAGGTGAATATAATTTGTCCTTTGCTTTACATTATCAGCTGAACTAGGAATGCATTTTCCATTCTCCATTTTCATAACTCCACCTGTTGGAAGTTCATCACTTAAATGGTTCCCTGATACACGGTTCTCTACACTCATGTATGTTACATAATGATGGTCAACATTCTGGTGTTGTTCGGTCATGTAGTGAACTTTCTGGTTGTAATCGATATTGTCAAACACAATTTTTCTGCCAGAATCAGGTGTAACAACAGCTTGAGCTAATGGATCTGCCTCCTCAGGATTTTCTTCAGTTGGGTTCTTACAGTGCTTTTGTGCCAATAGTTGACCCTGTGCAGCAACTCTGTCCAGAACTTCCTTATCATGATCAGCTCCATATTCATCGAGTTTCTTGTATAGAAAGGTATGGCTGGTTACTAGCCTCAATGGATACAATCGTGCCAACATAGCATATAATTAAAGTAAGAGAAATACTGTAATATACAAGTAATATATATTTAATATATATGCTGCAAATTCACCCATGCTGTGTTCCAGCACACTTTCAAATTAACCTTAATAATTTTTTGGGAGTGCATCACATAATTCTTATGTGGGGGTGGGTAGGGATGTCAAAAATTGACCAATATTTCTGAACAGCCACAAACATTAATGAGACAATGGGTGTGTAGATTATGCAAAACTAGTAAATGTATGCTTTGCCTATTAGAAACTAGAAAATTATTAAACTATTAATACCAATAAAGAAGGATGCAATTAGCTCAGATTTTATATGTTATATGAGTCCTGAGCAGATATTGTGGTTTATAACCATTAATTATCAAGGGTGAGTGGTGTGGTGGCTTCAAAATCTCAAGGGGGGGCAGGGCGCAGTGTTAAATTTGATGTCCCACAGTTATTTTGACACTGGTGCCTCCCCCCCTGAAAAAAAATTGGCTCTTGTACAACTAGGGGGATAGGGGAGCATGCTCCCATAGGGGAGCATGCTCCCCAGCAACTTTCTGAAATTTGAAGCCTGAAAGTGCCATTTCCTGCATTTTGAGCATCAAATTTCTAACAAAAATGTATTCTAACAAAGCCGTATTTTAAACAAAAACCGTAAACAAACAACAAGAATGTAATACGGTCATGTCACATGTCATGTAGGAATTTTAATTGAGAAACTTAAATTTTAGGATTAAATACTAATCCTTCTTGGCAATTTTGGCACTCCAACTGGATTTCGGCACCCCCTTGAAAAAATGGGCCATGCACCCGCCACCCCCGTCGCCATGACGCCACTGCCAAGGGTTCCAATTGATAAGCAAAACCATCCTATTTAGACGAAGAAAATTGGTGGGATATAACAATAAATTATGACTTACCAACCAATTTGCATGATACAAAAAGATGGTTATCAATAGTTGGGCAGCTATCATGAACTTTGACCGACTGCGAAGACAAACAGCTCCTGCCATAGCCACTGATGCAAATTCATTTTGAGGTTCTGTTGCTTTACTTCTTGGGTTGGTACAAGCAGCAACTAACAACGAATGAAACAGGGGTGCTCTCTTACTAAGTTCGCCAGAAAGTTTCTCAAATGTAAAAGTTAAAATGCTCTCTTTACTGGTACGGTCATCCTCAAAATGCTGGGATTTTTCTTCGAACATAGTTGTGTGCATTCTCTGTTGATTTCCTTTTCCATTAGCTGAATGAATTCTTTCCTCAATTTTTCATTTTTCCAAGCAGCAGTAGCAATCTGTTTATACGTTCCTCTTACCAACATCTTTGCCAAGGAGTCAAAATCCTCAGGTAGCTTTTTCTCGACACTTTTAGATGGCCACATTACCTTAATAAATAGATAGATATATTATTTAATAAAGTACTTTGCAGCCTGATGCCTGAATTATTTACATAACATGTATTTTAGTATTTAATTAAACAATATTAAGAAAAAAATTAAAAACAATACCTTCACACGAACTTCTGTTTTCGTTGTAACCGAACTCTCACTGCTGGTTTCATTAATACTAACACGCTTCTGCAGAACTGGTGAGACTGGCCATGTTATGATATTTGTATTTGCAATGTCACCTGTACTGGAGCGAATTGGCGACGATGTTCGACGTGAAACCTCAGTTGCTTCGTCACAAATCCTCTTTGATACTGTAGCCGTAGGTTCTTGATCTTCGATAGTTGCTAAATCTGCTGATCTTTTGTACGCTGAATTCCTGAAAAAACCTTCGATATCATTTAAGGTTGTGAGAATTGCCCGACGTTTCTTCAACTTTTGGACACAAGCCCTGCAAGCGTATTTGCTGTAAATCACAACACTGAAAGGAAGTGACTGGATCTCGGCAGCAACGTCAAATTCTTTTTTCCCTGTATTAATGAGAACCCTTTCATACATCTTTTGTATGGCTTTCGTGCATAAATTACATGCAACATTGCCCTTCGCGCTTTCGTCCGCCATTTTTTAATTCTGGAATGTTGTTGTTGAACTGAATATATTAACGAATTGGCCAATCGTAGCGCGTGTATTAAGCTTCTGAGCAATAGCCAATCACGTTTGAATACATAAATCCATGCAATTCAAAAGATAGCGCGAACACGGTATTGTTCCCTGATTCGCAGACTGACTTTTCCCCCTTCCCCATCTAAAAGTCAGGCTGCACGCAGGCTAGTTAAATCCGGCCGGACTTGAAATCCGGTGCACCCCTACATGGTGGGAGTCGAACATACGACCTTTGGAATACCAGCCTAATGAAACACAGCGAACACTAGTTCGTAAAATTCCAAACGTTCCTTGCGTGCAAGCTATTCGCATTACAAGGCACTGCAAACTCTATTCAGGGAAGATAATAGAGTTTCAAAACTTTACAATTTCTCCAATAAACCAGTGAATGCAAGCGAGGAGCGATTAGTTTCAGAGAGTTGCACTGTCTTTTTCTGTTCGAGTGTACTCCTACATTTATTTTGTATCATCAACACTCTGCACGTTGGAGTGGACTATTTAATTATTTATTTATTATGCCGAATATTTGGGGGGGGGGGGGAAAATTTTTTTGGAGGGGTGGACATTTTGTTTGGGAGGGGTTATAGCTAATATTGGGGTGGTAGCACCCCC